>SJYC01046206.1:0-29523 GCA_006408675.1 Madoqua kirkii
GGCAGTTTGAACAGCAAGTACAAAATACCCTGAATCTGAAAAGATCTGTTGAAGAATTTCGAGCCTAAAGAAACAGAAATGATGCTGAAGTGAAGTTTGAGCACTACATACCTTGTAAGCTAAAAAAAAAAAATTTTTTTTAAAAATTTTATTCTAATTGTAATGTAAAGAAACTGCCCACAGTTTCTAAGTAAGTAGCAGTCTTGTTTGCCCTCTCCAGTGTAAAATGTAGATGTGCCTTGCTTTATGCAGTTGATGTATTCTTGTATATTTGTGGACAAAACTAAATTTTAACACTAGGTTCCCCACAAATGTGTGTGCATGATGGGTGGTCTTTTGGCTGCCCAGAAGCAGGTCATCTACAGATGGTTTAGCAACAAAAACCAAATTTTGAATATGAGACTTCAGATATATTACAAAAACTTGTTTTAAAAGGAATCTGTATTAAAACTTTATCTTTTAAATATGACCTACTTTATCTTTTGTAAATATTCAGGTGTTCAGAATTTTATTTTGGTTAAAGGAGACTACTTGTGTAGCATGATTTAGTCTTAGGTTGAGAAGTGGGTTGGAAATTCAGAAACTGTTCTAAATATATCTGTCTAAATATATCTGATTATAACTTGGCCATTGACCTACATATTCTTTTCTTAGCAATGAGGATTATACATTTTAGGTTAACTATGAGCAGTAATTAATAAAAATAATTAAAATGTTCTGAAACCCTAAATATAATTGTTTAGATAAGTTGTCAGTGTGGATAGATCACTTATTCTGTGTATCTTTTTAAATTACAGCTTTTATAAAAGCCTACAAATAGGCAGTAAAACATTTACGAATTTCTTTTTTTATATATATTTGTTATTTTATTAATGGAGTTCTGTGACTCAAAGTACTATCATATTCACTGATATGGTTTTCTAAAACTGTCTGATTATTCAGGCATCAAGCATTTGCTAAAGGATATCAGTATCCTCTTAAAATATGTAAGGTTTTTGAGTTTGGTGAGCAAGTCAGAAAGTATACTACTACAGTTATATCAGTGGAAAGTCTATGATTGAAAATACAGATTTCGTTGGAAAGTAATCTGTGTTCCTGAGATTAGAGCTGAAAGCAGTTCTTTGTTGCAGAAAGAGTGTCAATAGAATACTTAACGAAGTAACTACCAGCTTGTTTTTAAAAATCATTAGTGGCTGAAAGAAACATTATTTTAGGAGTTTTTCAAATGAAATTTCCTATATCTTTTAAAAATATTCCTTGAAACTTTTTGAAAACGTCAAGAGGCCTCAGCTAATTCATGGTTGACTGTTTTATGTTGTGGCTAAACTGACCAGCGGCACTCGCAGTGCCGCTTAGAGGCATTGGTTTTCTGAGGCTGAGACGCACAGGCCAAAGTAACGCGGTTTCTGCTCCTGTTACCGTTTCCATGAAGTCTGTAGCCACTGACTGCAGGGGTGTTCTGTGTGCTGTGACCCTAGTTTCTGGGGAGATGTTTATGCAGAAGATGACTGTAACGTGTGTGTGTCACCATGCGCATTTGTTTAAAAGCAAAAATGAGCTCTGATGGGTTCATTTAACTGTAATAAGTCCAGTGTGCATCTGGCCTGGCTGAGTCTGGGAGTTCATATCTCTGGGCACTATTTTTCTATTTTTCTCTCTCACTCTTTACTGCTGTTCTTTGTGGGCTTCATTTCCAGCCAGGCGTTCCTCTCATAAGGACACAGTTGGCCCTCCTAGCAGCTCTAAGCCGCAAATTTTCCTCAGCATTAATTAAAAAAATTAATAGACTATTTTTAGAGCAGTTTTAGGTTTGTGGAAAAGTTTAGCAGAAAAGACAGAGAGTTCCTTCATGCCCCTCTCCTCCAGCTTCCCATGTTATTAACACTTTGCATTAATTTGATGTTTATTGTTTATTACAATTGATGAGCTAATACTGATACATTATTAAAATTCAAATTTGTATTAAATCTCACTCTGTTGAAAAAGAGACACTCTGTTGAATAACACAATATAACACTTCTCTGGGTTTTGACAAATGCCTGTTCATCATTACTGTGCTTAATTGCTCAGTCCTATCTAACTCTTTGTGACCCCATGGAATATAGCCCTCCAGACTCCACTGTCTGTGGGGATTCTCCAGGCAAGAATACTGGAGTGGGTAGCCATGGATTCAGGGGATCTTCCCAACCCAGGGGTTGAACCCAGGTCTCCCCCATTGCAGGCAGATTCTTTGCTAGCTGTGCTATCAGGGACTCTGTCATTACAGAGTCCAACAATAGTTTCACTGCCCTGAAAATCTCTCCTTATTAATTCTCTCACCTTCTCCACTACCCTCTGGTAACTTCTGATTTTTTGACACTCTTCATTTTCTTGTGCTCCCAAATCACTGCAAATGGTGACTTCATCCATGAAATTAAAAGATGCTTAGTCCTTGGAAGAAAACCTAGACCAACCTAGACGGCATATTATTATTTTTTTAAATTTTACTTTATTTTACTTTACACTACGGTATTGGTTTTGCCATACATCAACATGAATCCGCCATGGGTGTTCATGAGTTCCCAATTCTTAACCCCCCTCCCACCTCCCTCTCCATACCATCGCTCTGGGTCATCCCAGTGCACTAGCCCCAAGCATCCTGTATCCTGCATCGAACAAACCTAGACTGGCGATTCATTTCTTAGATGATATTATACATGTTTCAATGCCATTCTCCCAAATCATCCCACCCTCTCCCTCTAGACAGTATATTAAAAAGCAGAGACATTACTTTGCCAACAAAGGTCCGTCTGTTCAAAGGTATGGTTTTTCCAGTAGTCATGTATGGATGTGAGAGTTGGACTGTAAAGAAAGCTGAGCACCGAAGAATTGATGCTTTTGAACTGTGGTGTTGGAGAAGACTCTTGAGAGTCCCTTGAACTGCAAGTAGATCCAGCCAGTCCATCCTAAAGGAAATGAGTCCTGAGTATTCATTGGAAGGACTGATGCTGAAGCTGAAACTCCAATACCAATGAGAAGAACTCCACTGATGAGAAGAGCTCCACCTAATGAGAAGAACTGACTCATTGGAAAAGACCCTCATGCTGGGAAAGATTGAACTCAGGAGGCGAAGGGGACAACAGAGGATAAGATGGTTAGATGGCAACACCAACTTGATGGACATGAGTTTGAGCAAGCTTCGGGAGTTGGTGGTGGACAGGGAAGCCTGGCATATTGCAGTCCATGGGGTTGCAAAGAGTCGGATATGACTGAGCAACTGAACTGAACTTTCTCAACACTTTAAATACATCATTCCATTTCCTTTTGGCTTGTAGAGTTTCTGTTAAGAAATCAGCTGATAGCCTGATGGGAATTCCCTTGTAGGTTATTTGTTGTTTTTGCCCTTGTTGCTTTTAATGTTTTATCTCTGTCTAGAGAAGGAAATGGCAGCCCACTCCAGTACTCTTGGCTAGAAAATCCCATGGACAGAGGAGCCTGGTAGGCTACTGGCCATGGTGTCACAAAGAGCTGGATACAATTGGGCGATTCCACTTTCTTTCTTTTAATTTTTGTCAATTTGATTACTATGTGTCTCGGTGTTCCTCCTTGGGTTTCTCCTGCCTGGGAAGGGATTTCTGTGCTTCCTGGACTTGGTTGACGTTTCTTTTCCCATGTTAGGGACGTTTTCAGCTCTTACCTCTTCAAATATTTTCTCAGGTCCTTTCTCTCTCTCTCTCCTCTTATGCTGTGCTAAGTCACTCTGCTGCTGCTGCTAAGTCACTTCAGTCGTGTCCGACTCTGGGCAACCCCATAGACGGCAGCCCACCAGGCTCCCCTGTACCTGGGCTTCTCCAGGCAAGAACACTGGAGTGGATTGCCACTTCCTTCTCTAATGCATGAAAGTGAAAAGTGAAAGTGAAGTCACTCAGTCATGTCCGACTCCTGGCGACCCCATGGACTGCAGCCCACCCGGCTCCTCTGTCCAAGGGATTTTCCAGGCAAGAGTACTGGACTGGGGTGCCTTTGCCTTCCCCAGCTAAGTCGTTAAGTTCTGTCCAACTCTTTGGGACCCTATGGACTATAGCCAGTTAGGTTCCTCTGTCCATAGGGATTCTCCAGACAAGAATACTGGAGTGGGTTGCCATGCCATCCTCCAGGGGATCTTCCTAACCCAGGGATTGAACCCAGGTCTCTAATATTGCAGGCAGATTCTTTACCATCTGAGCCACCAGGAAAGCCCAAGAATACTGGAGTAGGTAGCCTATCCCTTCTCCAGGGGATCTTCCCTACCCAGGAACCGAACCAGGGTCTCCTGCACTGCAGGAGGATTGTTTACCAGCTGAGCTTCAGGGAAGCTGCCTTCTCCTTCTGGGACCCCTATAATGTGAATGTTAGTGTCTTTAATGTTGTCTCCAAGGACTCATAGGCTATGCTTATCTCTTCTCATCTTTTTTCCATATTCTGTTTTGTGGCAGTGATTTCCACCATTCTCTCCTCCTGGTTATTTGTCCATTCTTCTGCATCAGTTATTCTGCTGTTGATTCCTTCTAGTGTATTATTTATCTCTGTTCATTTGTTCTTTAGTTCTTCTAGGTGTTTGGTAAACATTTCTTGCATTTTTCTCAATCTTAGACTTTATTCTTTTCCTGAGATCCTGTATCATCTTCACTATCATTATTCTGAATTCTTTTTCTGGAAGGTTGCCTATCTCCACTTCATTTAGTTGTTTTCTGAGGTTTTTTTATCTTGTCCCTTCATCTGGGACATAACTTTCTGCTTTTTCATGCTGAGTAACTTTCTGTATTGTGACTTTTGTTCTAGTTGTAGGATTTTGATTCTTGCTTCCTCTGTCTGCTCCTTGATGGTTGAGGCTGAGAGGCTTGTATAAACTTCTCTGATGGGAGGGAATAGTGCTGGGAAAAACTGGGTCTTGCTTTGGTTGACAGGGCCTTGCTCAGAAAAGCTTTAATCTGATTATCTAACAATGGGTGGGGTTTCACTCTTTCCCTGGTAGTTTTTTGGCCTGAGGCAACCCAGCCCTGTGGGCTTTGTGCTCAGGTTAATGGCAATCTTCAAGAGGGTTTATGCCAAGTGGGACCTTCCCAAACTGCTGCTGCCAATGCCACCGTCCCTGTGTTGAGCTCCTCCTGACCCCCACCTCCACAGGAGGCCCTCCAACACTAGCAGGTAGGTTTGGTTCAGTCTTCTGGGGGTCTTGCTCCTTTCCTCAGGGTCTTGGCAAAACAAAAAAGGTTTTGTGTGTGTCCTGCAATACTGGAGTCTCCGTTTCCCCCAGTCCTGTGTAAGTCTTGTAGTCAAACTCCGCTGGCCTTCAAGGTTCGAAGTCCCAGGGGATTCCCAGCCCCTTTGTCACATCCCCAAGCTGGGAAGCCTGAAGTGGGGTTCAGAACCTTTACAACAGTGGGAGAACTTCGTTTTTTTTTTTTGTTTTTTTTTTTTTGTTTTTTTTCCAGTTTGTGGTTCACCTACCTGGCAGGAGTGAGATTTGAGTTTATCATGATTGTGCCCCTCCTGCTGTCTCACTGCAGCCTCAACTTTGTTTTTGGACATGAGATATCTTTTATTTGATAAATTCCAGTGTCTTGGTGGTTGTTCAACAACTAGTTGTGATTTTGATGCTCTTGCAGGAGGAAATGAGCACTCGCCCTTCTACTCTGCCATCTTGTACCTCACAATTTTTTTAAAAGACTGTAGAATCTCTTTTGTGTTCACTGTTTTCTTCCTAGTTGAGCCGATATATTCAACAATCACCTCTGCTTATAGTGATAATGTCCTGTTGTATTTCTGTTTTTTTTTTCCTTTGAGACTTGCGTTCCTATGAACATTATCTAACTCAAATCATAGTTGATTTTCTTGTCCTTTTACTTTTCTTATAGACTGCATCTTAGTTTGGATGGTTACCCTGTACCCAACTGTATATGCCATTAACCAACCCAAGGAGTATAGTGTTCCGTGTATGTCTTATGGGTTGAGTTTGTTAATAATGTTTAAAAATCTATATTATTGTTGATTTCCTGTCTAGTTTTATCCATTTAGAATGAGAATGGACATCTGCAACTATTAGTGTTCTCTCCTTTCTATTGGGTTGGTCCCAACGTAATTATAGTTTCAGACTGTGAATTTTAGGTCATTATAACTGGCTCAATCAAACACATATTTATTAATCAAGGTAGGAAACATTACAGTCAACAGGTTTTTGCCAATCAATGAGAAATGTTTGTTTATTCCTGTAGAGTAAAAACTGTGTTTCAGGATTCAGTGAACTCTTGGAAAGCATTTTCTGCCTTCTGCTAGCTTTGGACGGAGAAGGCAATGGCACCCCACTCCGTACTCTTGCCTGGAAAATCCCATGGATGGAGGAACCTGGAAGGCTGCAGTCCATGGGGTCGCTGAGGGTCAGACACGACTGAGCGACTTCACTTTCACTTTTCATGCATTGGAGAAGGAAATGGCAACCCACTCCAGTGTTCTTGCCTGGAGAATCCCAGGGACGGAGGAGCCTGGTGGGCTGCTCAGTCTATGGGGTCACACAGAGTCGGACACGACTGAAGTGACTTAGCAGCAGCAGCAGCTGGCTTTGGAAGCATTTTCCCTGCAAAAAAGTTGTCGAGATGCTTGAAGAAGTGGTAGTTGGTTGGAGAGAGGTAAGTGAATGTGGTGGATGAGGCAAAACTTCATAGCCTAATTTGTTCAACTTTTGACTCATTGGTTGTGTGACCTGTGGTCAGGTGTTGTCATGGAGAAAAATTGGGCTCTTTCTGTTGACCAATGCTGGCTACAGATGATGTGGATTTTGGTGCATCTCATTGATTTACTGGGCATACTTCTCAGATGTAATGGTTTCTCTGGGACTGAGAAAGCTGTAGTGGATCAGACCAGCAGCAGACCACCAAACAGTGACCATGAGCTTTTTTTTGGTGCAGGTTTGGCTTTGGGAAATGTTTTGAAGCTTCTCGGTCCAAGCACTGAGGTGGTTTGATGCCGATTGTCTGTTGTATAAAATCCACTTCGGCAGCTTCTTGTGTAGTTGTAAGAGGATTAGCTTCCACAATTGCTCTCAGTTGGTCATTGTCAGCTTCTCATGGCTGCCACTGTGCTCCTCATCTTCAAGACTCCTGTCTCCTTTGCAAAACTTCTTGAACCACCACTGCATTGTGTGTGCTTTAGCAGTTCCTAGGCTAAACACGTTGTTGATAATGAGAGTTGTCTCCATTTGAACTTTACGCCCTATTTGAACTCAAATAAGAAAATGGCTCAAATTTGCTTTTTGTCTAATGTCATTTACAGTCTAAAATAATTACTAAATAAACAACAAGTAATAGGTCATTAGCAAAAACATAAGGGGAGAAATGTGTATCACAATTATGGATAACATAAGCATGTTTATTTAAGAAAGTATTCCAGTATCAAATGGCAAATTTTAATAAATCAAAAACCGCAGTTACTGTTGCAACAACATCATATTCTGTTAGTTTTTGCCTTATGTAGTTTGAACCTTTGTTGAGTGCACATATTTATAAGTAATGTATACATTTGCAGTTTTTATGTTTTCCTGATACTTCTTTTGTATCATTATGAAGTGTCCCTCTTTGTCTCTAGCAATATTTCTTAAAGTCAGTTTTGTCTGATATTGACACGTGTTAGCTTTCCTATGTTTTCTCCTTGCGAGTGTATCTTTTTCCACTCTTCTTTTAAAAAGTAGTCTATTATATTTTTTAATGTAAGATACGTCTCTTGAAAACTACATACAGTTAGATCTTTTTTATCCAGTCTGACAAACTCAACTTGTTGATTGGAGTGTTCAAGGCACTTATATTTAATGTAACGATTAATATGGTTAGATTTACTGTTACCATTTTGTTATTTTTTTCTGATGGCTTGTTTTTTGTGTGTTGTTCTTCTGTATTTACTTTTACTGCTTTTTTTGGAGGTAGGGGTTGTTTTTCAACTATAGTTTTGGAGTTATTTTCCTAGTGGCTACTCTGGGAATTGCATCTTTATCTTCATTTGCCACATTCTACTTCAGATTAATACTTATATTATCCAAGAAAATACAGAAACAGTTCTCCAGTATGGGAGAGCTCCATCTTTTCCCTCCTTTTTATGCTATTATTTTTATACATATAACATCTGTGTGTGTTATAAACCTAGCAATACAATGTTACAGTCAGTCATTTGTACAATCTTGTATTTTTAAAAAGATTTTCTTATGCACACGTTGGTATTCTTGATGTTGTCCCGTAAATTTCTAAGGCTTTTTTCATTGTTCTTTAATTTTTTAATTCTTCAGATTGTATACTTTCTATTGAGCTCTCATTATGTTCCCTGATTCTTTTTCTTCTGTCTTGTATCGACTGTTGTGAACTTTTCCTTCAAATGGGCAGAATGTCCATTTAGTTCTTCTTTTATTGATTTCTGTATTTTTATTGAGATTCTTTACTTGTGGAATCATTGTTATCATCTGTTCCTATAATTTAAAAAATCGTTTGTGGCTTTGCTGGGCCTTCGTCGCTGTGAGTGGGCTTTCTCGAGTTGCAGCTCTCTCTCTGGGGGCTGTTCTTGGTTGCAGGGCTTGGGCTCATTGCAGCTACTTCTCTTGTTGTGGAGCATGGGCTCTGGGCACGTGGGCTTCAGTAGTTGTGGCACGTGGGCTTAGTTGCCCTGAAACATGTGGGGTTTTTCCAGACCAGGGTTTGAACCCATGTCTCCTGCATTGGCAGGCGAATTCTTAACCACTGAACCACCAGGGAAGCCCACTTGCCTGTTATTTTTAAAGCATATTTTTCTTCAGTTCTTTGAACATATTTCAAATAACTCTTTTGAAGTCTTTGTCTGCTAAGCCCATCATCTGAGGAAACTCATTTTTCTAGTGACATTTTTTTTTTTTTTTGGCCACACCTTGCAACGTGCAGGATCTCAGTTCCCCAGCCAGGGATCCAGCCTGAGCCCCTGGCAGTAAAAGTGTCAAGTCCTGACCACTGGACCACCAGGGAATTCCCTCTAGTGACTTTTTATCTCCTGTGAATGGAGCACATTTCCTGCTTCTTTGGAAGTCTCTTAATTTTTTGTTGAAAACTGGACATTTTAGGTAATATTCTAGCAACTTTGGATTCTGATCATTTTTCCCTTTGAAAACATGGCTGTTTCTTCCTTTGCTAACTGGGTAAACTTGTGAAATGTGTCTCTCGTCTCTGCTTTTTCATTTCTTCCTGTTTAAAATTTTAAGCCTGGTTGCTCGTATCCTTTCTAGTGTAGCTTATTTGTTGGCCAGTCAGTGCTTGGACAGAGTTGTGCTCAAACACCTCATTGCAGGAAGGATTTTTGTTCTTTGTTGATGGACCTGTATGTGGATGGGGGAACACACTTTAAAGTTCAGCCCATTTTCAGGTCTACCGGGGTTTTACTTTCTGCTGGACCCTTTGGCATCTCCTCTGCATTACTACACAGCCTCAGCCAAGAGTATGCTGAACCTCATTTGTGACTGCATCCCTGGGTTAGTAGAGCCTATGAGTGCCCTGATTTCTTGCTCCTGAGATCGCAGTTGGACCTATAGTGCCCCGGCGTCCACTCCAAACTGAATGAGGCCCCTTTGTTAGTGCAAACTGGCAGGTCCTCAGGGCATGCCCCTATCTATAAGGCAGAACCTACTGAGCTAGAGGTAGGGGGAAAACAGGAGCAGCCTCAGACAAGACAGATTTTCACTACTCTTAATCAGAATTTTGCAGGTCTTCAAGCATCAGCACTTCTGTTTGTATATGCTTTTGACTGATTTCCAGAGCACTGAAATTGGCCGCTTCTGTCAATTTTGTCTTGCTTTATAGTTTCATTTTGGGGAGAATTGCTGACCCCCCCCTCACTTGCCCATGGGCTTCCCTTCTAGCTCAGTTGTCTCCATGCAGGAGACCCTGGTTCAGTTCCTGGGCTGGGAAGATCCCCTGGAGAAGGGAAAGGCTACCCACTCCAGTATTCTGGCCTGGAGAATTCCATGTCCATGGGGTCGCAAAGAGTCAAAGATGACTCAGCAACTTTCATTTTCGCTTGCCCACAGCCAGAGGTCTTGCCCTGTTGATGCTTAAGAACCCTGTGTACTCATAATCCATCTCATCTCTCTCACCCAGAAATAACAACTGACTTTTTTTTTTTTTTTTTGACTTGACATTTTGGTAACCATTTCCTTGCTTCTTAAAACACAACTAGATGCTTCCCTGGTAGCTCAGTGGTAAAGAATCAGTCTGCCAATGCAGGAGTTGCAGGTTCTATCCCTGGCTTGGGAAGATCCCCTGGAGAAGGAAATGGCTATCCCCTCCACTATTCCTGCCTGGAAAATCCCATGATCAGAGGTGCCTGGCAGGCTACAGCCCATAGAGTTGTAAAAGAGTCAGACATCACCGAGTGACTAAACAATAACAACTGCACATCTGTTTATCCATGTATGACGTGTGTTTTCAGTCTGTCCAGTCTTGCACTTTATACTGCTAAGTCTCTTCAGTCGTGTCCGACTCTGTGCGACCCCATAGACGGCAGCCCACCAGGCTCCCCCGTCCCTGGAATTCTCCAAGCAAGAGCACTGGAGTGGGCTACCATTTCCTTCTCCAATGTATGAAAGTGAAAAGTGAAGGTGAAGTCGCTCAGTCGTGTCCGACTCTTGGTGACCCCATGGACTACAGCCCACCAGGCTCCTCCATCCATGGGATTTTCCAGGCAAGAGTACTGGAGTGGGATGCCATTGCCTTCTCCATGCACTTTATAAACATGGGATTATAGTGTAGGGTTTGTTTGTTTCATTTTTTAAATTTGTTTCAGGTCAATCAGTCATGTCCAACTCTTTGCGAACCCATGGACTGTAGCGTACCAGGCTTCAGTATCTCCCGAAGTTTGCTCAGACTCATGTCCATTGAGTCAAAGATGAGTCACCCACTCATCTCATCCTCTATCGCCCCTTCTCCTCCTGGCCTCAGTCTTTCCCAATATCAGGGTCTTTTCCAACAAGTTGGCTCTTCACATCAGGTGGTCAAAGCATTGGAGTTTCAGCTTCAACATCAGTGCTTCCAAGGAATATTTAGGACTCATTTCCTTTAGGATTGATTGGTTTGATCTTGCAGTCCAAGGAATTCTCAAGAGTCTTCTGCACCACAGTATGAAAGGACCAATTCTTCAGTGCTAAGCCATCTTTATGGTCCAACTCTCACATCCTTACATGACTACTGGAAAAACCATAGCTTTGACTATATGTACCTTTGTTGGCAGAGTGATATCTCCGCTTTTTAATATTGTGTTTCGATTTGTCATAGCTTTTCTTCTAAGGAGCAGGTGTCTTTTTCGTGGCTGTAGTCACCGTTTGCAGTGATTTTGGAACCCAAGAAAATAAAATCTGCCACTTTTTCCAGTTTTTCCCCATCTATTTGTCATGAAGTGATGGGCCCAGATGCCATGATCTTAGTGTTTTGAATGTTGAATTTTAAGCCAGCTTTTTCATTCTCCTCTTTGACTTTCATCAAGAGTTTCTTTAGTTCCTCTTCACTTTCTGCCATTAAAATGGTATCATCTAGTGTCTGAGGTTATAGGTATTTCTCCCAGCAGTCTTGATTCCAGCTTGTGTTTCATTCAGTGTGCCATTTCACATGATGTACTCTGCATAGACATTAAATAAGGAGGGTGACTATATAACCTTGATGCACTCATTTCCCAATTTTGAACCAGTCTGTTCTAATGTCCAGTTCTAACTGTTTCTTCTTGACTTGTGTACAGGTTTCTCAGGAGGCAGATAAGGTGATCTGATATTCCCATCTCTTGAAAGAATTTTACACAGTTTGTTCTGATCTACACAGTCAAAGGCTTTAGTGCAGTCAGTGAAGCAGAAGTAGATGTTTTCTGGAATTCCCTTGCCTTTTTTATGATTCAGCTGATGTTTTAAATTTGATCTCTGGTTCCTCTGCCTTTTTAAAATCCAGTTTGACCATCTGGAAGTTCTTGGTTCATGTACTGCTGAAGCCTAGCTTGAAGGGTTTTGAGCATTACTTTGCTAGCATGTGGAATGAGCTCAGTTGTGCAGTAGGTTGAACATTCTTTGATATTGCCCTTTTTTGGGATTGGAATGAAAACTAACCTTTTCCAGTCCTGTGGTCACTGCTGAGTTTTCCAAATTCGGTGGCATATTGAGTGCAGCACTTTCACAGCATAATCTTTTAGTATTTGAAATAGCCGAACTGGAATTCCATCACCTCCACTAGCTTTATTTGTAATAATGCTTCCTAAGGCCCAGTTGACTTAACACTCCATGATATCTGGCACTAGGTGAGTGACCACAGCATTGTGGTTATCTGGGTCATTAAGACCTTTTTTGTATAGTTCTTCTTGCCACCTCTTCTTAATCTTTTCTGCTTCTGTTAGGTCCTTACTGTTTCTGTCCTTTTTTGTGCTCATCTTTGCCTCACATGTTCCCTTGGTGTCTGTAATTTTCTTGAAGAGATCACTTCTTTCCCATTCTATTAATTTTCCATTGTTCACTTAAGAAGGCTTTCTTATCTCTCCTTGCTCTTCTTTAGACTGCATTCAGACTGGGTATATCTTTCCCTTTCTCCTTTGCCTTTCACTACTTTTCTCCTTCTCCTTGTAAGTCCTCCTCATCAGCCATTTTGCCTTTTTTGCATTTCTTTTCTTCTTGGGGATGGTTTTGGTCACCCTCTCTTGTACAGTGTTATGAACCTCTCTGTCCATAGTTCTTCAGGTACTCCATCAGATATAATCCTTTGAATCTATTTGTCACTTTCACTGTATAATCGTAAATGATTTGATTTAGGTCGTACCTGAATGGCCTTATGATTTTCCCTACTTTATTCAATTTAAATCCTTATGATCTGAGCCACAGTCAGCTCCAGGTCTTGTTTTTGCTGACTGTATAAAGCTTTTCCATCTTTGGCTGCAAAGAATATAATCATCTGATCTCAGTATTGACCATCTGATGTTGTCCGTTTGTAGAGTCGTCTCTTGTGTTGGAAGAGCATGTTTGCTATGACCAGTGCGTTTTCTTGGCAAAATTCTGTTAACCTTTGCCTTGCTTCATTTTGTACTCCAAGGCCAAACTTACCTGTTGCTCCAGGCATCTTTTTACTTCCTACTTTGGCATTCCCATCCACTGTGATGAAAAGGACATCTCTTTGGTGTTATTCTAGAAGGTCTTGTAGGTCTTCATGGAACTGTTAACTTCATCTTCTCCAGCATCAGTGGTTGGGTTATAGAGTTGGATTACTGTGATGTTGAATCCTTTGCCTTGAAAATGAACCAAGATCATTCTGTCATTTTTGTTATTGCAGCCAAGTACTGCATTTTGGACTGTTTGGTTGACTGAGAGCTACTCCATTTCTTCTAAGGGTTTCTTGCCTACAGTAATAGATATAATGGTCTTCTAAATTAAATTTGCCCATTCCTGTCCTTTTCACTGATTCCTAAATGTCGATATTCACTCTTGCCATCTCCTGTTTGACCAGTTCCAATTTACCTTGATTCATGGACCTAACTTGTGGCTCAGTTGGTAAAGAATCCGCCAGCAATGTGGGAGACCTGGGTTTGATCCCTGGGTTGGAAAGATCCCCTGGAAAAGGGAAAGGCTACCCACTCCAGTATTCTGGCTTGGGGAATTCATGAACTATATATAGTCCATGGAGTTGCAATGAGTTGGACAAACCTGAGCAAATTTCAGTTAACCTAACCTAACTAATGGACCTAACATTCCAGGTTCCTATGCAGTATTATTCTTTACAGCATTGGACTTTACTTACATGTGGCTGTAGTTTCTGCTTTGGCTCAGCCTCTTCGTTCTTTCTGGAGCTATTTCTCTGCTCTTCTCCAGTAGCATGTTGGATGCCTAGTGACCTGGGGGGCTCTTCTTCCAGTGTCATGTCTTTGTGCCTTTTCATACTGTTTGTGATAGAAACCGTCACTTCTCTTGTGGAACTCTGGCTCTAGGCGTGAGGGCCCTCTACCTTCTGATACTAATAGAAATCTGGCTTTCACCGGAGGGGAAGGCACTGCTTCACCTTGTAAGAGGTGGCTGTGTTTTTTCTCGTTCAGCCCTTATCCTCTGGTCTGGAGAAGGAGGGTAAATGATTACTGTTCCTCGTTGCCACTTTTCAAATGAATTTTCTCTTTTCATTTATCCCTATACTGCAGTGTTCTTTTAGCCACTGACCTCTTTATATTGAAATGATTTTTGTTCCTTGGTTAGTGTCATTTTGTCTATTATCACTTTTGTCTTAATTCTTGGCCACTTTAGTATATGTGTGGGTGGCTGTTCTGACACTACCCACTCAGTTCCCATAATGTTTGTTTTCTGCCCTACTTCAGCCACGTATATCCATAGTTATCCATAGTCATACTGTATAACCTGTGTTTCTTAAACTGTTGTATTTTTATTCCCATTCCATCATTGGTGGATTTTGGGGGTAAAATATTCAAAATCAGATACTAGAAAACTAAAGTGCTGTTTGTCATGACAATATCAAACTGCTATGTCTCTGATCAGTTATTCGTAATTTCTCTAGTTCCCTCATTGCAGTCATTCAGGGATAGCACTTTGAGTAGCACTGTTGTGGGATAGTGAGGTGCGAGAGGATGGTTATATCCTAGGTCTCATGTGAGTCCCTGGGTTGGCCGCCAAGTGTGGGTTCTTGGCTTTGATACAGGAAAGAATTCAAGAGTGAGCCATAGTAAATAGATTTATGAGTGTGGACCATCTCAGAAGGCAAGAGTGGCAGGCGCCAGGGTGTGGGGTTGTAAGTTTTTATAGGGGTGGGTAATTTCGTAGGCTAGTGAGTGGAAAGAGTGTCATAGCCATTTTGGGGAAGGGGTGGGCATTTGCAGGAATTGGGCACTGCCTACTTTTTGACCTTCTGTGGTAAGCCTTGGAACTGTCATGGCACCTGTGGGTGTGTCATTTGTCGTGCTGATGTATTACAGTGAGTGCATACTGAGGGTTCGGCTTTCCTGGTGACTTAGTGGTAAAGAGTCCATCCACCAATGCAGGAGTTGTGGGTTCGATCCCTGGGTCATGAAGATCCCTTGGAGAAGGAAATGGAAACCCACTCCGGTGTTTCTGCCTGGGAAAGCCCCATGGACAGAGGAGACCGGGCAGGCTGCAGCCCATGAGTGTGCGCTCAGTCATGTCCTACTCTTTGCGACCCCATGAACTGTAGCCTGCCAGACTCCTCTGTCCGTGGAATTTTCCAGGCAGGAATACTGGAGTGGGTTTCCATTTCCTACTCCAGGAGATCTTCCTGACTCAGGGATCAAACCCACCTCTCCTGTGTCCCCTGCACTGTCAAACAGATTCTTTACAGCTGTGCCACTAGGTCTTGGACCTAGTTAGTTCTAATCAGTTTATGTCATGTGCTTGGGCTGTGCCATTGTCTTAAAGTTGCTCAGTCGTGTTTGACTCTTTGCTACTCCATGGACTATGCGGTCCATGGAATTCTCCAGGCCAGAATACTGGAATGGGTAGCCTTTCCCTTCTCCAGGGGATCTTCCCAACCCAGGGATCGAACCTAGGTCTCCTGCATTACAGGCAGATTCTTAACCAGCTGAGGCACTGTCTCAGCACTGTTTTAGGTCTTGTTGCATGCATTGAGTGCTAAGTCGCTTTAGTCGTGTCTGACTCTGTGCAACCCTATGGACAGCAGCCCACCAGGCTCCTCTGTCCACGGGATTCTCTAGGCAAGAATGCTGGAGTGGGTTGCCATTTCCTTCTCGAATCCTCACGACCCTCTGTAATCTATCTCATTCAGTGTTTTTGGACTAACACTTTCCATCTTTCCAGTTCAGTGTATACCATTACTCCAGTGTGATGTCCATTCTATAGGTTCACTGCATTTTCACTACCCTATACCTTCTTAATGTTAGAACGTTAAAATAATAACATTATACACAGTCTTGCTTTTTCTTGAATTGTTTTACTTGCTTGGTGAAAGTACAGCTCTGGTTAAATCCAACTTCTCCCTCTGCATTTAGACTTACACAGTTGAACTTGAAAGGAGAAGACACATCCATGTGTACCTTGGAACTTTCATGGTGCTTTAAATTCATGGTTTCAGCCTGGGAAGTGGGTCCTTATTGTCTGGAGATTATATGCTGTATTCCCCTAGCTTCTGGACTTTCTCGCTGTTTCACCCCAGTCCTGTGATCAGCCTCCCCACCACCTTGTTTCCTCCTCACTAACCACCTTGCTTTCGACTTCGTAGAGAAGTTTGCAGTCAGAAGAAAACTTCCACAAATTCCCATTATGTTTGTCTTTGAACCATGCAAGACTAGAATGACACCTTTTGTTTTGATCATAATTTTTGCCTTGTGTTCTCTTTTGCCTGTTAATCATAGGGACAATCAGTTGGTGGGGGTGGTTATTTAATTTGCTGTTAATATATGGGGAATGGGCATTAAACACAGTGACACAGTTAACTACAGTTAAGCAATGTCCTGAAGAATGATGGGTATATAATATGTGTATGTTCCAGGGATCTTATTAATCTGTAAGATGCCCATGGCTATCCCCAAGGAAGCAGTATTTATTCTGATAAGGTGCAAAGAGTACCCAGCAAGAGGTAAGGCACAGAATGAGTGGGAAAGGCCAGTGATCTAAAAAAAAACTGTTTTTGTGACGTTCTTTCTAGGCTGAAGAGACCTAGGGTCTGAGTGGCCCAAGATGAAACTGGAGCTATGAATAGGGTTGTGGTTTTTTTTGTCTTTTTGACAGAGGTTTTGAGTAGGGAACAATCAAACATTTTAGCTTGTTTGTGTTAATGGTTTCTAGAAAATGAGTATTGTGAACTCTCTTTGACGCTGTGTAAATCATTGGACTTAGCAGTTTTATTTGGTCAAATTTTCCGTAGCATATGTTAAACCCTTTTCCATTTTTCACAAACCCCCAAACCTGCTTTCTTTTTCACCTTGTATTTTGCTTTGCTGAGGTCTGTTATGATACAAACTCCCTCCAGATTTTCCTAGTAGCCTCACTCACTTGTTTTGAAAAGATCTGTTTAGTTTTGGCTGTGGTGGGCCTTTGTTGCCGGGTGAGGGCCTTCTCTCGTTGCCCTGAGCAGCAGGGCTGCTCTGGCGGGCGGGCTTCTTTTGGTGGTGGCTCCTCTTGCTGTGGAACGTCGGCCCTAGATTGTGTAGGCTTTAGCAGTCTCCCCTCTCGGGCTCCAGAGCACTGACCCCATAGTTGTGGCACATGGGGTTAGTTGCTCTGCGGCGTGTGGGATCCTCGTGGACCAGGGATCAAACCTGTGTCCCTTGCATTGGCTGGCGGACTCCTAACCACTAGCCCACCAGGGAAGCCCCTTGTTCACTCTGACGCTTATCACTTCACTGTCTCCTCAGAGTGGCCTTTCCATGGGTTACCTTTTCCACTGTCCTCATCTTCTGTTGCCTTAGTTTCTTAATTAGTACAGGACCAATAAAATGCTGTATTTTCATTGTCCAAAATTGATAGCAAGGTTTTGAAACTGCATACATGTCTTTTAAAGGGGGAGAGAAATGCATCAGCAAAGCTCAAGTTGCCTTTAACTTCTCTCTCCTCTTGGTCATCTCTCCCTCCTTCCCACCCCGTCTTGCCGCCCCAACCTTACAGTATATTTTTAACATATTTATAGAAAGTATGTGAAATATTAAAAAAATTAAAACTTCCCCATATAAGCATGTCAGATTTGCCTTGTGTAGATACTATTCTGCCTGCTGTATGAAGAATAGGTTGGTGGGTAGGAGCAAGACTGAATACAGAGTCAAGAGTTGTCAGTCATCCCATTGAAAAATAAATGGTAGTGGTTGTGTTTAGAGTGGTTAACAGTGGAGACAAAGAGTAGTGGACAAACTAGTAATCTGAAGGTGTAGGGTTGATAGAAATTAGTGAGTGATGGGATGCAGTGAATAAAGGAGAAGGCACTATCGAGGATAACCCTCAGGTTTTGACATAAGCAGCTGAGATAGTAGTAGTACTGTTGACTGAGCTGGGGAAAGCTAGAGAAGGAGCAGAGTAGGGTAGTAAAGAGATGGATTACGGTTCTCGTTGTGAATCTAAATGATGTCAGGTGGATGCTTGAGAAGACTGGAATACAATTCAGAGAAAGTCTAAGATGGAAAAACAAAATTACAAGTATAGGGATGGTAGTGGAAACTGAGTGGAGGGTAGCTCACTTTAGTGGCAGGAAGAAGATCTAGCCCTGGGCTAATGACTGGGATTCGGTAGAGGAAGTTAATCGTACAAAGCGGGCCAAGAAAGAGCAGCCAGAAGTAAAACAGGGAAGCCTGAAGGCCAAAGAAGGACATTTTCAAGAGAAGAGAGTGGTGAGGCATCGAATGCTGCTTAGACATTAGGTTAGATCTGTCTGTCAGATTCAGAGATATGGGGGTCATTATCTTGGGAACAACTGTTACTGGTTTGATAGAAGCAGATGTCAGGTGAGATTTGGTTGGAGAGGGAATGTGAGAGGTAAGAAAATAGAGGAAGAAGTTTGGACAGCTCTGTTAAATAGTTGGATGTGAAAGAGAAGAGGAGATGGGAGGAGGAGGAGATGGGAGATATGAGGTTGAAGTGATAGGCAGAAGTAGATGGTCTAGTTGAGTGTGAGAGGTTGATGAGTGCCAAAGAATAATCATAATGTAAGGTTCTAGAGAGATAAGAGGGGATAGGTTATAATAACGTATACAGTGTATACATATATACATATACGCAGAAGGGGATTGATTGCCTTTAGCTTGGAGGGACGAATAGCATGGGGGGTAGGGTGGGAATGCTGTTCCAATATGATAAATGCTAATTGTTGTGGATTTCACACTTGAATGTAAATTCACTGAAAAACCCTCTGAACATTAAACCAGAGAGTTGAGAGTCTTTTATCTCAAAGATGCAACTCCCATTTGATAATTTTATCATTTCTACTGCCAGCTACATTTGACTATCTCTACCAGGAAAGTCCCACTCCCCCCACCCCCACCCCCGATTGAAAACCATATATCAGTAAATAATCTGGGAGGATTAATATGGGCATATGACATCTTTTCCCTTGATGTTTTGGATACTTCATCTTTATTCCATTGCAGAGAATTTTGTTAGAGTTTTTATTTCTACTTTGTTTTACTTTTTTCTTTGTTTTATGAATTACAACCAAATTCTACTATGGGGAGAACTTCTAATAGAATTAACTGACTAAATTTGACCTAAATAGTAATTGGTGTCCTGAGCAGAAAAAAGCATAAGTCCTTTTTTCCTTCAGAAGACTTTTCAGTATACTTTTATGTTAGAATGGAGTTTTGAGTAGAGTTATATGTGATACAAACTTCAAGAGGTACAAAATTCTTGTACAGTAAAATGTCTGATTCCTGTGTCTCAATCACTCTCTTTCCTTGCCAGAGCAGCTGGCATTACTCTCTTTTTTACGATCCTTCCAGAGATTTCTGTGCGTGTATAGACAAACTCATATAATTTTGTTCATTTTACACTAATGGTATAATGTATCTTTTTTGTTCATTTAATGTTATGTATTAGATGCTCCATATTAGTATATAGAGAATTCTTTTATTCTTTATGGCCACATCGTATGGTCATACTATGATGTCCTATTTATGGTTGATGCCAGTGTTTGTGATTAATATGGACATATTTTAGTGGTTTTGCCTGCAATACTGGTTGCTTTTTGAGGAAACAAGCCACTGTAAATCTCAATACTTAAAATTGAAAGAACTTGAAAGGTTGATGTGTCATATTGAAAGACATTGATAATTGTTATGTTTTCTTACAAGGAAAAACAGTCTATATTTATTTGTGCTATCCACATAATTTATTTACTTGAAGAAGCAAGAGTTTTAAAGATCATATTAACAGATTTATTTTTCATTTTAGTGTCTTTGCTGATATTTAAGAAGACTTCTGTTCTAGAGTATATAACTTCATTCTCTGCAGAAGAGTCAACTCTCCTGTTTAATCAGTTAGAAAGCCTTGTTTCTTCCTCTTACCCGAGGATACCGCACATCTGTGAATATTTTGTTTCCTCTCTTTCTCTTTTCTGTCAGCATGCTTCATTTGTTGATTTAACTTTTACTCCCTCTGTTGGCTTTCAGTGGTGTGACATTCCTTTTGGAGTGGTGTTTGGAATGACGTTTATGCTGTTTTTCTTTTAGCTCAAAAATTAATAACGATACAAATATATTTATACTTTTTTTTTTTTTTTTGGTTTTGGCATGTGGGATCTTGTTTCCCCAACTAGGGATTGAACCCAGGCCCCCTGCAGTGGAAATGGGTGGAGTGTTAACCACTGAACTGCCAGGGAAGTCCCATGGGATTTTTAATTTTAAATGTTTCCAGTGGTCACGAATGTTGTGATTTTCACGAATGTGTTAGGGAAGCTTCATCAGAATGCCTGTTTTCTTTGTTTCCTTGGCTGAGCTGGGTCTTCGTTGCTGCTTGGGCTTTCTCGAGTTGTGCCAGATGGGCTACTCCGGTTGCGGTGCGTAGGCTTCTCGTTGTGGTGGCCTCTCTTGCTGCAGAGCATGGGCTCCAGGGCCTGTGGTTTCCAGAAGTTGTGGTGCGAGGGCTCAGTAGTTGTGGCTCCTGGGCTCTAGCGCCCAGTCTCAGCAGTTGTGGTGCGAGGGCTTAGTTACTCCGTGGCGTGTGGGACCTTCCTGGATCAGGAGTTGAACCCGTGTCTCCTGAAATGGTAGGTGGATTCTTTACCAGGGAAGCTGCAGAATGCCTGTTTTGTCAGCAGCTAAGAACAGGACCTGAGAGGGGAGAAAATAACAGATACGTAGAGCATTTATGTTTGTTTATAGTAAGCGAAAAGTAGACTTGTCATAATAGATCAATGAAAGGATTTTTCAGTTATCCTCCAGTTGCTGTCTACCCCATAGTGAACTCTCAAGGAACTCTATGGAATGATGTAATGGAGATGTCTTATTGTACCTTTACTAACACCATGCAGCTTGATGTTTGTCTGTCTGACTTGTGGGACATTATGATAATTGCCTTCTTTAACATCAGTTGTTCAGGGTGACATGCTGACTTGCCTTACACATTGTTAGCATTCTCTTGACAACTGCCAGCTAATGAGCTTCGTGCTGTAGTGGTCACAGCTTTTGTGGTTAAAGATTGTGTCCTGCTTCTCTTATGAGTAAGTAGAGTTGTACACACACAGTGGGGGACAGATACTAGGTTCTAAAGTTAATATAGGAGGTGGATAGTGCGTGTGTAGGGTATGTTCTTTTAAACCCTTTGAGTCTTTCTTAAAATAGAGAGTATTAGGTTTTCTGGGTTCACAGAGTAGTTTATCTGTATTTAGTGGCTATTGTTTATGAAACAAAACATATGTTTAAACACTAGACTCATATTCAGCATGATGAAAGGTTTATGGGAACTAGGAAGAACAGATGAAACAACAGATTCAGGTTTTCTGGCTTAATGCCCGTCTAGAGCAGTTCCTATTGAGCAGAATGGCAGGAAGCTTTGATCACATAATTACTTCTGTTGTTCACTTGTCAGATACATGTATTTGATGGGTTTTTTCCCTTTAACGAAGGTGTGCATTTGATGTCACTCCCCTGTAGCTCGCTCCCTTGCTTCTTTTCCTTGAAGGTTTGAACATAAAAGTAATCATTCCAGTTAACTTGTTCTAGATCAATTTTTTGAAGCATTTATATTAGAGTTAAAAATGTGTGCTACCTATGTCAGAGTTTTGAGGATCCTTTTCTCAAACACTTTAAATAAAGTTTTAACACTGAGAATACTTGTTTGGTTGCTTTCTGGCCTTGCAGGTTGAATAATAGAAGATTAATATTGTGCCATTTTTAGTAGCCATGTATGCCGGTATTTGGTTGCATAAGTCCTTTGACTTGTTCGAGCAATTAATAGATACATATATTTTAGAGGCCCATATGATGGCTACTTTTACTATCCACTTAGAAAGGTAGGAATGTTGTGTTGATTCAGTGACCTTCCATTTCTGTTTATTGATCTTTGTGTGTTTTTGTACAGGTTGGTTTCCTGTTACATCTTTGACATAGTTTCCTAGACTGCTCCATGAATTAACTCGAAAATCTGAAATGAAGATGGAGGAGGCAGTGGGAAAAGTTGAAGAACTCATTGAATCTGAAGTGCCACCAAAAACATCTGAACAAGAGACAGCTAAGGAGGAAGATGGATCTGTGGAACGGAATCTCAGGTTCCAAAAGATGGTGTGGCAGATTCTACAGTTCTTTCTTCAATGCCCTGCTTATTGATGGAACTGAGAAGGGACTCTTCCGAGTCTCAGTTAGCATCCACAGAGAGTGACAAGCCGACAGCTGGCCGAGTTTATGAGAGTGATTCCTCTAACCACTGCATGCTTTCCCCTTCCTCTAGCGGCCACCTGGCCGATTCAGATACATTGTCTTCTGCAGAGGAGAATGAACCCTCCCAGGCAGAAACAGCGGTAGAAGGAGACCCTTCTGGAGTGTCTGGTGCCACAGTTGGGCGTAAGTCTCGCCGGTCACGATCTGAAAGTGAAACATCCACCATGGCTGCCAAGAAAAACCGGCAATCTAGTGATAAACAGAACGGCCGAGTTGCCAAGGTTAAAGGTCATCGGAGCCAAAAGCACAAGGAGAGAATCAGGCTACTGAGGCAGAAACGGGAGGCTGCTGCA
This sequence comes from Madoqua kirkii, assembly GCA_006408675.1. NCBI lineage: Eukaryota > Metazoa > Chordata > Mammalia > Artiodactyla > Bovidae > Madoqua > Madoqua kirkii. Next base: position 22,662 of record SJYC01046206.1, read on the forward strand.
CGGAAGAAATACAACCTGTTACAGGACAGTAGCACCAGTGATAGTGACCTGACTTGTGACTCAAGCACGAGCTCATCAGGTGATGATGAAGAGGTTTCAGGGAGCAGCAAGACAATCACTGCAGAGATACCAGGTAGAGGATGTTTTTTAAACTGACTGTAGAGCACCTCATGGCATTTCTCAGCTCTTGGGCTCAGTTAGATGAGTGACACTTGAAAAAAATCCAGGAGACCTGCAGCTCTATGTAAATTTGAAGACTGCAGTGTATTAATAAGACATGCCAATTAAAAAATCTGTTTTGAGGTTTCTAGTGCACTTCAGCACATCGGCCTGAAAAAAAAAATTTAATGATAGGGACAAGATTATTTTTAAAGAATGGAATTTCTCACAAGTTTCTTTCTCTGTAACCCACTACCTGAACTCCCATCATTGCCTTTCTAGCACTGCTTAGATCTAATACTCACTGTTCAGTGTTATTACCAAGTACATACTCCTCAGGAATAGGCACCTTGCTTTATTATATAGCCACTGCACTCAAGCTGATGGTGTCGAAATAACATGTTCTTTCTTTTGTTAAAGGTTTCTAGTAACTGTTCCTGCTAAAACAGTAGTTTGATGTATTCCCCTTCTTCTCCATTCAGTGCATGATTAGCTCATTGTCACTTGCATTTGAAAAGAATGTTTTTTGAAAAATTTCCCTCTTAACACCCCCAAGTTTAAAAAGTTCAGTAGAAATCCACTGTTCCAGCTCTCATTGATATGAGTCTGTAATTTATTACATGTTTGACATAATCTGCTTTCTCTATATTACTTCATCTGATACTGTGTACTATGAAGGCAGTCTTGAGATTTCCTAGTGGAAGAAAAATGAGATCTGAACAGTCCTTAATTGGGTGAATTCTCATTGTTGAAGAGACTTCCGATTAGGGATATTCTGTAAAGTAGTCAGCATGTAATAGATCATGACAGTGTTATTTGTTGCTATGGTAAAGAGGGAGAAGTTTTGGTTTTCAGAGTTTTATGGGTGACTTTTTTCCTCCTAGTTTTTGAAAGATTTCTGATTCTGTACATCAGCATATTGCTGATACACGAAGAATATTTCAAGAAAAATCATATTGGTTAATTAAATCTATAACTAACCAAACTTACAGAAACTCAGTAACAAGAATGATTTTATAGGTGTTCAACTTACAATAAAAGTATCATGCATATAGTATATTAAATGTGTTCCTAACAATTGTTGGACACGCTTACTGTTTTAATATCTGTTGAATTCCTTTGGTAGTTCCCTGTGTTATAATTACTGGGAGAGAGGGTTTAATTGAAGCCCATCAGTTGACTGCATGTGAGGAGCAGACATTGGGGTTGTTCTAAGGCAGGTATATTTACATTTTATATTTAGTGTTTTAGGAAAGCCTATTAACAACCGTACAATTGTTTATGCATTCTTAGGTCCTGTACTAATCTACGACTGATCATTTTGGATCTCTTGATACAGTACTTAATTCCACTCACTAAACAGATTTTTATGTAACTGCCCAATGCTTCTTTGTCTTTTTATGGAAACGGAGAGGTGGGTGAACAAAAATTTTTGAAGATAGACCCCATTGTAGAGGTGGCATGAGAAATACCTTCAAGGACGTTCTCCCTGTTTGGCTTATATAGATTAGTTGTGCTTTGTTCATGTTTTCCAAACCCCTTTGCTAATTGACTACCTTGACCAGTATCTAAAACTTCTAAAAATGCCAGTCATCTATTTCTTGTCTATTCTGAATGGTATACCAACCGAAACACCAAAGTAAATTATCTGTATCTATAATTTAGTTTCTGTTTTGAAAATATGTAGAGTTTTCAAAATATGTAGAGTAATCATGGAGAACCAAATGGTAGGTGGGCTGCAGGGCCACTATACATGACTATTTTGGCTGCACACTGCAGTTTCTGAAGGTGCTATATGCATAAGCAGCTATGAATGGTTTTTCCTAGAATTACGCAAAGTGGCAAAGATAGAACAGCTCAAGTTTAAATATTAGGTAGTTCATTTCAACTATCCACATTGTTATCCCTGAAACATTTTGCCATTGATTGGCCTTTTTCTGTTGTCTTAATTATGTGTACCTTATTTTCTTGAGTCACATTATAACTTTGGGGCAGGAGGGATACACTCTGCCCTAATAGCAAGGCAGTTGCTGAAAAGTTACATAGATTGTAAAGATAGGATAAATTGTGAACTGACTTGAAACATGCATGAGTGCAACACCATGGACATTCAGGTAAACTTAAACTGGATATGTCTAACAACGAATCTCTTGGGATTTGGAATTTGAATGCAGCAATTTATACAGAATGAAAACCAAGAGGGAGAATAAAAACTGATATTCTTGCTTTACACTTTCATTAAGTTGCAAATAATTTTAATAGTTTAGAGGTGCTTTATAAACTTTGTTTGGCAGCAGTTTAAACACTGAAGGAATTATGCTAAATGTTGACTTACACCAAACAATTTTAACAATTAATGCATTTTCTTTTAAAGAGTGAAAATAATGTTGCAAACTTACATAGAGCCTGGTGATGCGTAATAATTGAGTTTGATATTTGGACCACAAATGTTTACAAAGTGGTTTTGTTGTCTTAGCATTTAGCTGACAGGCAGCTTAGTATCCACACTAGGTCATTCTCTCCTTGAAGTTTTCCAAACTGTTGATACATTTCTCTTTTAAGAATCTGGAAGTATCATATCAAGATAATTCTGGCAATTCTTTCATTTGGGGGACTTAGAGATGAGCAAAAATAGAGTATTTCATAGTGGATATTAATGTGAAAATAGTGTGTGGTGGTTTTGAGTATTCAGGGTTTTTATTGAGTATCTCATTTATAGATCTTTTTATATTATTAATCATTCTTTGCAGTTTTATTGTTGGAGTGTTATTTCTTCACGGATTGTGAGAAACATCAGTTTTTCTGTAAAATCACTTTGAAACTAGATATATAAGGCTGCTCTAGCAGGGAATTTTTGTTTTTGTTTTGTTTTGGCTGTGCCACATGGCTTGTGGGATCTTAGTTCCTTGATCAGAGATTGAATGCAAACCCTTGGCATTGAAAGCACGGAGTCCTAACCACTGGATGGCCGTGGAACTCCCCCAGAGAATTTTCATTTTAGTGAATGTGAATAATGGACATCAGACTTCAATTCAAAAATTCTCTGAACAGAGCAGCTTATGTGCATCATTGAGGATGGGCAGCAGAGAAAAGTTTTTCCAGTGACATGTTTTTCATAAATATTTAATATATAATAAACCTCACGGTAGCTTCATCTTGTGTGTCTGTGCTCAGTTGGTCACTTGTGTCTGACTCTTTGCGACCCCGTGGACTGTAGCCCACCAGACTCTTCTGTCCATGGTATTTTCCAGGCAAGAATACTGGAGTGGGTTGCCATTTCCTACTCCAGGGGATCTTCCCAACCTGGGAATCAAACCCATGCCTTCTGTGTCTCCTACATTGTCAGGCAGATTTGCTACCACTGTGCCACCTGGGAAGCCTGTAGCTTCATTCTACCTTGGCCTTAGTGACTTGCTTTTGTGTAGTTTAGTAGTGCACCATGGAAGTGACCACTTGCACGGAGGTTCAAAAATAGTATCCATCTTGGTGGGTAAGGGTCAGTTGGTTCACATTTAGAAAATCTAATTGGTCTATTTTGGAGAATGTCAGGCTGTAGAGGACAGCTGAGATCATCTGAATCCTTAATCCTTTGTGGTCAGGCTGGAGCAGCTCAGCCCTCCTGAAGCTAGGATCTCAGCATTCACAACTCACCACAATTATTTATACAGTGAAATCTCTCATAATGAGCTATCATTTTACCTTACAGTTTTTCCTATGTAGAGACTTATTGTGCCTGATCATTTAACTCTTGGAAATGAAAAAAATTTTTCTTTAAGTAGTACATCCTTCTTAGAAAAATTTGAAAATAGAAAAATGTGAAGTCTAAGACTAAAATCCTGTTTCTGTTAACATTTAAGAGTATTGCCTTCCATAATATATAACAGAATTGATCATGCTATTTATACTTTTCTTTCCCTCTAATACTGCATTTTGAGCATTTAACCAAAACACAATAGTCTCCCTAAAACCATGTGTAGATTTTGAATAATTTAACTAACTGTAAAATAACTTCCCTAATGTTGGCCCTTTGGGCTGTTTTTAGCCTTTGCTATTATGAAGAAGAGTATGAACAGTTTTAAGTCTCTTAATACATACTGCCAAACTACCATGTAAGACTTTATTGAGTTTATTTCATCCAGGAGCTTAAAGTGTTGGTTGCATTATTTTCTCTCTTTAGAGTATCTATGAAAATGTTGCTGGTTTGATGGAAGAATTGTATCCTGCCATTAATTTGTATTTCTTTGATCACTAATGAAGTTGAAAAATCATACTGGCCATTTGTGTTCTTTTGGTAAACAGTCTGTTCATGTTCTTTGCACATTTTCCTCTTGCTACACTTTTGTTTAAAATTGATTTGTGAGAGTTTGTAACCTACTGAGGGTTGAATTGCTTGAAAAATTTTATTGTTAATTTAAGCTGTAGGGACTCGCAGTGGAAGATGAGACCCCAAACCCAGGTCGGGAATCCTGTAACCTTTTTCCTATATTGAATGTAAGGTGACTGAAAGCCCCAAGGCCATAATTTAAAATCTGATTGTATTTTGGCAGCTGTTTAGGACACTCATTAAATACACTGATAACGAAATACCAAGACTGTGTAGTCAGGTGAAAACTGCCTGAAAGCGTTGATCAGTAAATGCAGACCAAGAACGCAGTATCTGTGCAGCTTTCAGTCCGGCTGCATGTTAGAGTCACTTGAGTGAGGAGCACTGAAAACTTGCGACGCCCTGGCCCCATTCCAGACTTGTTAAATCAGAATCTCTGGATCTGACCCAGGCATCAGCATTTCCTCCCCAGCTTTTTGGAAACATAATTGACATATGACATTGTGTAAACTTCAGGTATATAAAGTATTGATTTAATAAATGTCAGTTCAGTTCAGTCGCTCAGTCTTGTTCAACTCTTTGTGACCCCATGGACTGCAGCACGCCAGGCTTCCTTGTCCGTCACCAGCTCCCTGAGCTTCCTCAGACTTATGTCCATTGAGTCAGTGATGCCACCCAACCATCTCATTCTCTGTCGTCCCCTTCTCCTGAGTGTATATATTGTGAAACTCATTAGAATGACACACCTCTTACTTTGCATGCTTAACGATTTATGTATTAGGAAGTTATCTTCCTTTCAAATATATGATGCAGTATTGCTAACTGTAGTCACTATGGTGTATTAAATCCCTAGAACTTACTCTTCTTACACAACTGGGAGTTCGTCCCCTTTGATCACCTTCACTCATTCTTGCTGCACTCTGTACTCTCTACCAAACTGCTCTGTGCTTTTATAGTTTGGTTTTCTTAAGATTCCACAGGCAAGTGAGATGGTACAATATTTGTCTTTCTCTGACATATTACACTTAGCATAAAGGTAGCAGCTTTTTAAGCTCCTGGTGATGACATTGGGCAGCCAGACTGAGAACTACTCAGTTAAGCAGTGATATGTGAAGTCTCTCATAGCTAAAATTCATTGTAGTCTGCTTCAGTTAAGTTCTAAACAGCAGAGTCTCGTTTTTTAAAATGTTCTTAATTATAAAAACCACAGCACAGTCTTTATTAATTAACAAATGAGCAATTATAAAATTTTCTCCATTTAAGTGTTATATTAAAAGCATGCATTGCTTAAATGTGATTTCCTCAATACTACAGTGTCCAGATAATGTTACCTTACATTTAGAAGCTATGAAATGTTACTGGTGGTTATTCTTTGACAATCTCTAATGTTAAAGCACCGAGATACTATTTTCGGCCAGTTTTTCCCAATTTATTTCCTTAGGTGAGTGCCCTTAAAAACTTCGTGTATGTAAAAGCATAAACTTTGCTTTTGATATGTCTTTCTCAAAGTAGGATATATTTTAGTGTTAAAAGGACATATTTGTGTGTTTAAGATGAGAATATGGTCCCTGGTTGGTTTTCTTTTTTTAGATGCATTTTTCAGAGCAATTGTAGGTTCACAGCAAAATAAAGCAGAAGGAGAATAAATGGGAATGAGAATAAATGGGAAGATTTCCCATTTATTCCTCTTCTCACATGTGTGCAGTCTCCTCTACTACCAACACCTGCACAGAACGGAACGTTTGTACCTCGATTGACACATCATCACTCAGAGTCCATAGTTTACATGTTAGGGTTCATACTTGGTATTGTACATCCTTTTTGTTTTGACAGATGTAATTGCGTCTTTTTTTTAGACTTTAAAATGTCTTTGCTTTTAGTGTGTTTTGCTACTAGTCATCTTTATAAGGATGCATCTTCTCTCACTGTCCTTAGCACAAGTGTTCTCACACCGTTTTGTTGAATTCAGCCTTTAAATACTGAAAAATAAACAGCACCAGAATCTGAAACATCAAAGTAGTTGTATAAATTCCTGTCCTGTACACTGAAGTTTACCCAGCACTTATATGGGGATAAACTGTTTAAAGAAAGTTTAATATACTTCAGACTCCTTTCAGTTTTTCTATAAGCTAAATGTGTTATACTTTGGGGAAAGGTATGTCCTTCTTGAAGTTTACTTATGAATAAGGTGTGTGTGTGTTTTGGTTTTTTTTTTTTTTAATGTGGAGAAAGAGTGTGGAATGGAGTAATCAGGGGTGGAGGAATAAAATGAAGTTAGAGGGAAAAGTTGGTAACAATAAACTTTGTGAAGTTTTTATTTGCTAGGTAGAATTAGGCTCAAAATTTGTCCTGTAGCCTTTCAGGCATTGAAAAGAGGTG
>SJYC01046212.1:0-22399 GCA_006408675.1 Madoqua kirkii
AGGACAGGTGAGGCAGGGAACTGCTTGGTTCACAGCAAGGGTGAGAAGGACCCTTTCGAGGTTCAAGAAGGAAGGGGTGATCTCCCCTGAATGCCACAGCAGACAAGGGCCTAAACCGCCTGCAGCAGAGAAGCTCCTTGTTTTTCTCGAGTTGTGGCGGGGTCCTCTTGAGTTATGATGAAGACGCCAGGGACCCGCCCCTGTGGCCTCAGGAGAAGCCAGTCTCCGCGTCAGTTGCGAGGGGCCTCTGGGGATTCCTCCCCAGTCGGTTCCCGGTCCTCAGTCCTCGTTTCAAGCTGAGGTGACAGTCTGAGGCTCCCTCACCCATGCTGACATGGACCTTGGGGTTCCCCTGAAGCCTCCACAGGGGAGTCGGGCCTTGTCTTGCATGGAGACGTGCATGGCCACCCTCTTTCTGAGCTGCTGCTGCAGTGTCAGGCTCCCCGTCGAACGGACACAGCGATTTGTGGCTTTCCCTCAAGGTGCCACAGGGATGTCACTCGTGCCAGCGTGGCATCACTCGATCCTCGGGGTGAGAGTCTCGGCAGTGCAGGGCAATGAGGTTCATCAGGAGTGGACTGAGACATTTGGGACTCTTGGGGAATGGTGGCATAACACCTGGAACTCCTCCCGACTCCTGGGAAGAGTGCCTCGCCTTGGGATGCAAAGGGAGCGCCGCTAATTCTTTTCCAAAGGAACGAGGAAACGACCCCCATCTAGAGCTGAGCAGGGGAAAACGGGGCTTCTCTTGAGTCTTGGCGGGACACTCTGTGTTCCTCTCGAGTAGGGACAGGTGAAGCGGGGAACTTCATAGGTCACAACTAGGGCGTGAAGGACCATTTCGAGCTTGAAGTGGGAAGGGGTGATTTCCCCCGAGATGCTGCAGTGGACAAGGGCCTCACCCTGCCTGCTGGGGAGAGGCTCCTGCTTTTTCTCAAGTTGTGGCAGGGTCCTCTTGAATTAGACTGGGACCTCAGGGACATGCCAATGTGGCCTCAGGAGAGGCCAGTCTCCATGCCTGTTGTGAGGGGACTCTGGGAATTCCTCCCCAGTCGGTGCTGAGTCCTCAGTCTTTCTCTGGGGCTGAGGCCAGAGCCTGAGGTTTTCTCGCCCATGCTGTCTTGGGTTTTGCTGTTCCCATGAAGCTTCTACAGGGGAGTCAGGCCTCTTCTCATGTGGATAAGTGCACGGCTGCTTTCCTCCCGAGCTGCAGCAGCACTTTCAGGCTTCCCATTCGAGTGGACAGAGGGATCTGTGACTTTCCCTTGAGATGCAACAGGGCTGTCACACATGCCAGCATGGCGTGAGTCAATCCTCAGGGTGGCAGTGGAGGCAGTGCAGGGCAATCAGGTTCACCTGCAGTGGACTGAGACATTTGGGGGTCTTGGGGAATGGTGGCATGACCCCTGGAGTTCCTCCCGACTCTCTTCTTGGGATGTGAGGGGTTCGCTCGGAATCCTATCCAGATGGAGCAGGGAAAAGGACCTTCATTTGAAGCTGAGTAGGGAAAAACTGCGTTCCTCTTGAGTTATGGCAGGACCCTCGGTGTTCCTTTCGAGTGGGGAAGGGTGAGTCGGGGAACTTTGTGGGTCACAGCAAGGGTGTGAAGGACCCTTTCGAGGTTCAAGATGGAAGGAGTGATTCCCCCTAAGATGCCGCAGCAGACAAGGGTTTCATCCCGCCTGAAGGGGAGAAGCTCCTGGTTTTTCTCAAGTTGTGGTGGGATCCTTTTGAGTTACGACGGGGATCTCAGGGACCCATCTCTGTGGCCTCAGGAGAGGCCAATCTCCGTGTGACTTGCGAGGGGCCTCTGGGGATTCCTCCCCTGTCGGTGCTGGGTCCTAGTCTTCATCTGGATCTGAGGCCGGAGCCTGAGCTTTCATCACCCGAGCTCACATGGGTCTTGGGGTTTCCCCTTGAGACTCTACAGGGCATTCAGGCCATGTCTCGCGTGGAGACCTTCATGGCAGCTTTCATCTCAAGCTCAGCAAGTGTCAGGCTTCCCATTCAAGCAGACACAGGGATCTGTGTCTTTCCCGTGAGGTGCCATAGGATTGTGACACGTGCCAGAGTGGCGTGAGTCAATCCTCAGGATGAGAGTCAAGGCAGTGCATGGCAATCAGGTTCATCTGGAATGGACTGAGACATTTGGGCATTTTGGGGAATGATAGCACGACCCCTGGAGATCCTCCCGATTATCCTCGGGAGATTGCCATCTCTTGGGATGTGAGGGGAGTGCCGGAAATCCTTTACTGACAGATCAAGGAAAAAGACCCTCATCAAGAGCTGAGCAAGGAAAAGACGGAGCTCCTTTTGAATCAAGGCAGGACCCTCGGTGTTCCTCTTGAGTGGGGACGGGGGGTGGTCAGGGAACTTGGTGGGTTGCAGCAAGGGGGTGAACTACCCTTTCAAGGTTCAAAATGGAAGTGGTGGTTTCCCCTGAGACGCTGCAGCAGACAAAGGCCTCACCCCGCCTGCAGGGGAGAAGATCCGGGTTTTTCTCCAGTTGTGGTGGGGTCCTCTCGAGTTATGACAGGGACCTCAGGGACCCGCCCCTGTGTCCTCTGAAGAGGCCAGTCTTTGTGCCAGTTTCCAGGGCCCTTTGGGGATTCCTCTGCATTGGTGCTGCGTCCTCCTCAGTCCTCTGTCTGGAGCTGAGGCAGAAACCTGAGATTTCCCCACCAGTGTTGGCATGTATCTTGGGATCCCACAGGAGTCTCCCCAGGGGAGTCAGGCCTTGTCTCACTTGGAGACGTGCACATCCACTTTCCCCCCAATCTGCAGCAACAATGTCACTCTTCCCGTTGATTAAACACAGGGATCTTTGCTTTCCCTCGAAGTGCCACAGGGCTGTCACACGTGCCTCTGTGGTGTGAGTCAACACTCGAGGGTGACAGTCGAGGCAGTGCAGGGAAATGAGATTCATCTGGAGTGGACTGACATTTGAGGGTCTTTTGAAATGAGACACGACCCCTGGAGTTCCTCCCAACTCTCCTGAGGAGAGTGCTCCTCTTGAGTTGTGAGGGGAGCGCCGGGAATCCTTTCCCGACAAAGCAGGGAAAGGGACCCTCATCGGGAGCTGAGGAGGGGACAATCGGGGCTCCACTTGAGTTGAGGCGGGACCCTCGGTTTTCCTCTCGAGTGGAGACGGGTATGTCGGGTAATGACTTGAGTCACAGCAACGGTATGAAGGGACTCTTTTGAGGTTCAAGAGGGAAGAGGTGATTTTCCCTGAGTCGCCGCAGCAGACAAGGGCCTCAGCTCGCCTGCAGGGGAGAATCTCCTGGTTTTTCTTGAGTTGCGGCAGGTTCCTCTCGAGTTACCTCAGGGACCTGCCTCTGTGGCCTCAGGAGAGGCCTGTCTCCGTGCAAGTTGCAAGGGGCCTCTGGAGATTACTCCCCAGTCAGTGTCCAGTCCTCAGTCCTCTGTCTGGAGCTAAGGCCGGAACCTGAGTTTTCCTCGCTAGTGCGGACATGGATCTTGGGGTCCCTCGGGAGTCTCACCAGGGGGTCAGGCCTTGTCTCGCGTGGAAAAGTGCATGTCCACTTTCCACCCTAGCTGCAGCAGCAGTGTCAGGCTTCCCGTCAAATGGACACAGGTATCTGTGGCTTTCCCTTGAGGGGCCACAGGGCTGTCACATGTGCCCCCATGGTGTGAGTCGATACTCGAGGGTGACAGTCAAGGCAGTTTAAAGAAATCAGGTTCATCTGCCGTGCACTGAGACATTTTGGGTATTTTGGAATGAGGCACGACCCATGGCGTTCCTCCCGTCTCTCCTGAGGAACACAACTCCTCTTGGGATGAGAGTAGAGTGCCAGGGATCCTTTCCCAATGGAGGGGGGGGGGGTAAGGATCCTTATCTAGAGCTTAGCAGGGGCTAACGGGGCTTCACTTGAGTTGAGGTGGGACCCTCGGTATTCCTCTCGAGTGGGGACAGGTATGTTGCGGAACTTCTTGGGTCACAGCAAAGGTGAGAAGGGACCATTTCGATTTTCAAGAGGGAAGGTGAGATTTCCCCTGAGATGCCACAGCGGCAAAAGGCCTCAGCATGCCAGAAGGACAGAATCTCCTGGTTTTCCTCACATTGTGGCAGGTTACTCTTGAGTTCAAATGGGGACCTCAGGGACAGGCCACTGTGGCCTCAGGAGAGGCCTGTCTCCATGCCAGTTGCGAGGGGCCGCTGGGGATTCCTCCCCAGTCAGTGCTGGTTCCTCTGGCCTCTGCCTGGAGCTGAAGCCGGAACCTGAGGTTTCCATGCCAGTGTTGACATGGATCTTGAGTTTCACTGGGAGTCTGCACAGGGTAGTCAAGCCTCGTCTCGTGTGGAAATGTGCACGTCTGTTTTCTCCCGAGCTGCAGCAGGAGTGCCAGGCTTCCCGTCGAGTGGACACAGAGATCTGTGGCTTTCCTTTGAGGGGCCACAGGGCTGTCACATGTGCCCCTGGGGTGTGAGTCAATACTCAGGGGTGACAGTCGAGACAGTGCAGGGAAATCAGGTTCATCTGGAGTGGACTGAGACATTTGGGGGTCTTTTGGAATGGGGGCACAACCCCTGGAGTTCCTCCCGACTCTCCTGAGGAGAACGCATCCTCTTGGGATGTGAGGGGAGCGCCGGGAATCCTTTCCCAATGGAGCAGGGAAAGGGACCCTCATCTAGATCTGAGCAGGGGAAAACGGGGCTCCTCTTGAGTTGTTGCAGGTCCCTCTATGTTCCTCTCAAGTGGAGACAGAAATGTCGGGGAACTTCTTGAGTCACAGAAAGGGTGTGAAGGGACCCTATTGAGGTTCAAGATAAAAGGCAGGATTTCCACTGAATATGCCGCAGCGGACAAGGGCCTCACCCAGCCTGCAGGGGAGAATTTCCTGGTTTTTCTCGAGTTGTGGTGGGGTCCTCTCGAGTTACGATGGGGATCTCAGGGACCCACCTGTGTGGCCTCTGGAGAGGCCAGGCACCGTGCGAGTTGCGAGGGGCCTCTGGGGATTCCTTCCCTGTGGGTGCCGGGTCCTCAGTTCTCATCTGGAGCTGAGGCCAGAGCCTGAAGTTTTCTCGCCCATGCTGACAAGGGTCTTGTGGTTCCCCTGGAGCCTCCAGCGGGGAATCAGGCCTCGTCTCACGTGGAGACCTGCATGGCCACTTTCCTCCTGAGCTGCAGCAGCAGTGTCAGGCTTCCCATTTGAGCAGACACAGGGATCTGTGGCTTTCCCTCGAGGTGCCACAGTGCTGTCACACGTGCCAGCGTGGTGTGAATTGATCCTTGGGGTGATAGTCGAGGCAGTGCAGGGCAATCAGGTTCATCTAGAGTAGGCTGAGACTTTTGGGGGTCTTGGAGAATGTTGGCATGACCCCTGGAGTTCCTCCCAAATCTCCTGGGGAGAGCATCGCTTCTTGGGATGCGAGCAGAGTGCCAGGAATCCTTTCCCAATGGAGCAGGGAAAGGGACCCTCATCTGGAGCTGAGCAGGGGAAAACGGGGCTCCTCTTAAGTTGTGGTGGGACCCTCAGGGTTCCTCTCATTTGGGGACGGGTATGTCTGGGAATTTCTTGAGTTGAATCAAGGGTGTGAAGAAACCCTTTTGAGGTTCAAGAGGGAAGGGGTGATTTACCCTGAGACACGGCAGCAGACAAGGGCCTCAGCTCACCTGCAAAGGAGAATCTTCTGGTTTTTATTCAAGTTGTGGCTGTTCCTCTTGAGTTGTGACGGAAACCTCAGGGACCTTCTCCTATGGTCTCAGAAGAGGCAAGTCCATGCAAGTTGCGAGGGTTTTCTGGGGATTCCACCCTAGTTGGTGCCAGGTTCTTGGTGAGCACCGGGAATCCTTCCCAAAGGAGCAGAAAAAGGACCCTCATCAAGAGGTGAATAGAGCAAAATGGAATTCCTCTTGAGTTGTGTTGAGACCATTGGGGTTTCTCTTGAGTGTGGACGGTTATATTGTGGAGCACATCTTGAGTCACAGGAAGGGTGTGAAGAGACCCTTCGAGGTTGAAGAGGGAAGGGGTTATTTCCCCCAAGATGCCGCAGTGGACAAGGGCCTCATCTCGCCTGGAGGGGAGAAGCTCCTGGTTTTTCTCGAGTTGCAACAGATTTAGCTCGAGTTGTGACTTGAAACTCAGGCAGCAGGCCCTGTGGCCTCAGGAGAGACCAGTCTCCGTGAGAGTTGCGAGGGGCCTCTGGGGATTCCTCCCCAGTTGGTTCCCGGTCCTCAGTCCTCTGTCTGGAACTGAGGCTGGAACCTGAGGTTTCCTCGCCAGTGCTGACATGGAACTTGGGGTCCCTCAGGAGTCTCCCTAGGGGAGTCAGGCCTGGTGTCGCGTGGAGACGTGCACATACACTTTCCCCCGAGCTGCAGCAGCAGTGTCAGGCTTCTCATCATGTGGACACATGGATCTGTGGCTTTTACTCGAGATGCCACAGGGCTATCACAACTGCCCCCATGGTGTAAGTCTATACTCTGAGGGTGACAGTCGAGGTAGCAGGGAAATCAGGTTCATCTGGAGTGGACTTTTGGAACGTGCCAGACCCCTGTAGTTCCTCCTGACTCTTCTGAGGAGAGCGCCTCCTCTTGGGATGCAAGGGGAGCACCGGGAATCCTTTCCCGATGGAGCAGACTGAGGGACAGTCATCTGGAGCTGAGCAAGGGAAAATGGGGCTCTTCTTGAGTTGTGGCAGGATCCTCGGGGTTCCTCTCGAGTGGGGACAGTTATATCGGGGAACTTCTTGAGTCACAGAAAGAGTGTGAAGGGACCCTTTCAGAGGTTCAAGAGTGTCAGTGTGATTTTCCCCAAAATGCCACCACAGTGGTTAAGGGCCTCAGCTCGTCTGCAGGGGAGAATCTCCAGGTTTCTCTTGAGTTTTGGCAGGTTCCTCTCAACTTGCAACGGGGACCACAGGGACCCACCCCTGTGGCCTCAGGAAAGGCCAGTCTTCGTGTGAATTACAAGGAGCTCCTGGGGTTTCCTTCCCAGTCAGTTCTGTGTCCACAGTCCTCTGTCTGGAGCTGAGGCCGGAACCTGAGATTTCCTCGCCAGTGCTGACATGGAGCTTGGGGTTCCTCTGTAGTCTCCCAAGGGGAGTCACGCCTCGGCTCGCATGGAGACGTGCATGTCCGCTTTACCCCCGAGCTGCAGCAGCAGTGTCAGGCTTCCCTTCGAGTGGACACAGGGATCTGTGGCTTTACATCAAAGGGCCACAGGGCTGTCACACGTGCCCCCAAGGTGTTAATCGATATTCAGTGATGAGAGTCGAAGCAGTACAGGACAATCAGGTTCATCTGGAGATGACTGAGACATTTGGTAACCTTTAGGAATGGGGCACACCCTTGGAGTTCCTCCTGAATCTCCTAAGGAGAGCGCCTCCTCCTGGGATGTGAGGGGAGAGCTGGGAATCCTTTCCCGATGGAGCAGGGTAAGGGAACCTCAACTGGAGCTGAGCAGAGGAAAAGCGGTATTTCCTCTTGAGTTGTGGTGGGACCCTCTAGGTTCCTCTCGAGTGGGGACGGGAATGTCGCGTAACTTCTTGAGTCGAAGGAAGGATATGAAGGGACCCTTTCAGAGGTTCAAGAGTGACAGTGTTATTTTCCCCAAAATGCCACCACAGGGGTCAAGGGCTTCAGCTGGCCTGCAAGGGAGAATCTCCTGGTTTTTCTCGAGTTGCGGCAGGTTCCTCTCGAGTTACCACGGGGACCTCAAGGACCCGCCACTGTGACCTCAGGAGAGGCTAGTCTCCGTGCGAGTTGCAAGGGCCCTCTGGGGATTCCTCCCCAGTCTGTGCTGGGCTCTCAGTCCTCTGACTGGAGCTGAGGATGGAACCTGAGTTTTCCTCGCCAGTGAGGACATGGATTTTGGGGTCCCTCGGGAGTCTCACCAGGCGAGTCAGGCCTCCTCTCGCGTGGAGATGTGCACGTCCACTTTCCCCCTGAGCTGCAGCAGCAGTGTCAGGCTTCCCGTCGAGTGGACACAGGGATCTGTGGCTTTCCCTCGAGGGGCCACAGGGCTGTCACTATGTGAATTACAAGGAGCTCCTGGGGTTTCCTTCCCAGTCAGTTCTGTGTCCACAGTCCTCTGTCTGGAGCTGAGGCCGGAACCTGAGATTTCCTCGCCAGTGCTGACATGGAGCTTGGGGTTCCTCTGTAGTCTCCCAAGGGGAGTCACGCCTCGGCTCGCATGGAGACGTGCATGTCCGCTTTACCCCCGAGCTGCAGCAGCAGTGTCAGGCTTCCCTTCGAGTGGACACAGGGATCTGTGGCTTTACATCAAAGGGCCACAGGGCTGTCACACGTGCCCCCAAGGTGTTAATCGATATTCAGTGATGAGAGTCGAAGCAGTACAGGACAATCAGGTTCATCTGGAGATGACTGAGACATTGGTAACCTTTAGGAATGGGGCACACCCTTGGAGTTCCTCCTGAATCTCCTAAGGAGAGCGCCTCCTCCTGGGATGTGAGGGGAGAGCTGGGAATCCTTTCCCGATGGAGCAGGGTAAGGGAACCTCAACTGGAGCTGAGCAGAGGAAAAGCGGTATTTCCTCTTGAGTTGTGGTGGGACCCTCTAGGTTCCTCTCGAGTGGGGACGGGAATGTCGCGTAACTTCTTGAGTCGAAGGAAGGATATGAAGGGACCCTTTCAGAGGTTCAAGAGTGACAGTGTTATTTTCCCCAAAATGCCACCACAGGGGTCAAGGGCTTCAGCTGGCCTGCAAGGGAGAATCTCCTGGTTTTTCTCGAGTTGCGGCAGGTTCCTCTCGAGTTACCACGGGGACCTCAAGGACCCGCCACTGTGACCTCAGGAGAGGCTAGTCTCCGTGCGAGTTGCAAGGGCCCTCTGGGGATTCCTCCCCAGTCTGTGCTGGGCTCTCAGTCCTCTGACTGGAGCTGAGGATGGAACCTGAGTTTTCCTCGCCAGTGAGGACATGGATTTTGGGGTCCCTCGGGAGTCTCACCAGGCGAGTCAGGCCTCCTCTCGCGTGGAGATGTGCACGTCCACTTTCCCCCTGAGCTGCAGCAGCAGTGTCAGGCTTCCCGTCGAGTGGACACAGGGATCTGTGGCTTTCCCTCGAGGGGCCACAGGGCTGTCACTCGTGCCACCGTAGTGTGAGTCCATACTTGGGGTTGACAGCCAAGGCAGAGCAGGGAAATCAGGTTCGTCTGGGGTGGACTGAGACATTTTGGGGTCTTTTGGAATGGGGGCACGACCCCTGGAGTTCCTCCCGACTCTCCTGAGGAGAGCGCCTCCTCTTGGGATGCAAAGGGAGCACTGGGAATCCTTTCCCAACGGAGCAGGGAAAGGGACCCTCATTTGGAGCTGAGCAGGGGAAAATGGGGCTCTTCTTGAGTTGTGGCAGTATCCTCAGGATTCCTCTCGAGTGTGCACGGGTATGTCGGAGAACTTTTGTGTCGAAACAAAGATGTGAAGGGACCATTTCGATGCTCAAAAGGGAAGGGGTGATTTCCCCCGAGACTGGGCCACAGCAGACAAGGGTCTCAGCTCACCTACAAGGGAGAATCTCCTGGTTTTTCTCGAGTTGCAGCAGGTTTCTCTCGAGGTAACACGGGGACCTCAGGGGCCCGCCTCTGTGGCCTCAGGAGAGGCTAGTCTCCGTGCGAGTTGCAAGGGGCCTCTGGGGATTCCTCCCCAGTCTGTGCCAGGTCCTCAGTCCTCTGACTGGAGCTGAGGCCAGAATCTGAGTGTTCCTCGCCAGTGCAGACATGGATCTTGAGTCCCTTCAGGACTCTCATCAGGGGAGTCAGGCCTCATCTCGTGTGAAGATGTGTACGTCCGCTTTCCCCCTGAGCTGCAGCAGCAGTGTCAGTCTTCCTGTTGAGTGGACACAGGGATCTGTGGCTTTTTCTCAAGGGGCCACAAGGCTGTCACAAGTGCCCACGTGGTGTGAGTCAACACTCAGGGGTGAAAGTCAAGGCAGTTTAGGGAAATCAGGTTCATCTGCTGTGGACTGAGACATTTTGGGTCTTTTGGAATGGGGCACGATCCCTGGAGTTCCTCCTGACTCTTCTGAGGAGAGCACGTCCTCTTGGGATGCAAGCAGAGTGCCGAGAATCCTTTTCCAACAGGGCAGGGAAAGGGATCCTTGTCTGGAGCTGAGCAGGGGCAAATGGGGCTCCTCTTGAGTGGAGGCTGACCCTCGGTGTTCCTCTCGAGTGGAGACAGGTATGTCGGGGAACTTCTTGAGTCACAGCAAGGTGTGAAGGGACCATTTTGAGGTTCAATTGGGAAGAGGTGATTTCCTCTGAGATGCCTCCACAGAGGAAGAGGGCCTCAGCTCGTCTGCAGGGGAGAATCTCCTGGTTTTTCTACAGTTGTGGCAGGTTCCTCCCAAGTTACCACGAGGACCTCAGGGACCCACCCCTGTGGCCTCAGGAGTGTCCAGTCTCAGTGTGAGTTGTGAGGGGCCTTAGGGATTCCTCCTCAGCTGGTGCCTGGTCCTCAGCCCTCTGTCTAGAGCTGAGGCTGGAACCTGAGTTTTCCTCGCAGTTGCTGACATTGAACTTGGGGTCCCTCGGGAGTCTCCCCAGGGGAGGCAGGCCTCATCTGGCGTGTAGACATGCACGTCAGCTTTTCCCCTGAGCTGCAGCAGCAGTGTCAGGGTTCCCATCATGTGGACACAGGGATCTGTGGCTTTCCATCGAGGGTCACAGGGCTGTCACACCTGCCCCCATGGTGTGAGTTGATACTCGGGGGTGAAAGTCGAGGCAGGGCAGGGAAATCAGGTTTATTTGGATTGGACTGGGACATTTGATGGTCTTTTGAAATGGGGGCACGATCCCTGGTGTGCCACCCGACTCTCATGAGGAGAACGCCTCCTCTTGGGATGCGAGGGAATGCCGGGAATCCTTTCCTGACGGAGCATGGAGAGGGAGCCTCATGTGGAGCTGAGCAGGGGAAAACGAGGCTCCTCTTGAGTTGTGGTGGGACCCTCAGGGTTCCTCTCGAGTGAGGACGGGTATGTCAGGGAACTTCTTTAGTCACAGCAAGGGTGTGAATGGATCATTTCGCGAGGTTCAAGAGAGAAGGGGTGATTTCCCTGAGAAACCAAAGCAGACAAGGGCCTCAGCTCACCTGCAGGGCAGAATCTCCTGGTTTTTCTCGAGTTGCAGCAGGTTCCTCTCGAGTTGCGGGCACCTCAGGGACCCGCCCCCGTGGACTCAGGAGGGGCCAGTCTCTGTGGGAGTTAAGAGGGGCCCCTAGGGATTCATCCCCAGTCTGTGCCAGGTCCTCAGTTTTCTGTCTGGAACTGAGGCTGGAACCTGAGTTTTCCTCTCCAGTGCTGACATGGATTTTGGGTTACTTCAGGAGTCTCACCAGGGGAGTCAGGCCTCATCTCACATGGAGACGTGCACGTCCACTTTCACCCCGAGCTGCAGCACCAGTGTCAGGCTTCCCATCGAGTGGACACAGGGATCTGTGGCTTTCCCTTGAGGGGCCACAGGGCTGTCACACGTGCCCCTGTGGTGTGAGTCGATACTCGGGGGTGACAGTCAAGACCATGCAGGAAAATCAGGTTATCTGGAGTGAACTGAGACATTTGGACATCTTTGGGAATAGGGGAACGACCCCAGGAGTTCCTCCGGACTCTCCTGAGGATAGCAGCTCCTCTTGGGATGTGAGGTGAGCACCGAGAATCCTTTCCCAAAAGAGCAGAGAAATGGACCCTCATCCAGAGGTGAGTAGATGAAAACGGGGTTCCTCTTGATTTGTGTTCGGACCCTCGGGGTTTCTCTTGAGTGCAGAAGGTTATGTTGGGGAACTTCTTCAGTCACAGCAAGGATGTGAAGGGACCCATCTGAGGTTCAAATGGGAAGAGGCGATTTCCCCCGAGACACTGCAGTGGACAAGGGCCTCAGATCGCCTGTAGGGCAGAATCTCCTGTTTTTTCTCAAGTTGCAACAGATTTCTCTTGAGTTGGGACGGGGACCTCAGACACCAGCCCTAATGTCCATGCGAGTTGTGAGGGGCCTCTGGGGATTCCTCCCCAGTCGGTGCCGGGTCCTCAGTCCTCTGTCTGGAGCTAAGGCTGGAACCTGAGTTTTCCTCGCCAGTGCTGACATGTATTTGGGGCTCCTCTGGAGTCTCCAGAGGGGAGTCATGCCTCATTCCCATGGAGACGTGCATGTTCGCTTTCCTCCCAAGTTGCAGAGCAGTCTGAGGCTTTCCGTCAAGTGGACACAGGGATCTGTGACTTTCCCTCGAGGTGCCACAGGGCTGTCACATGTGTCCCCATGGTGTGAGCCGATCTTCCAGGTGACAGTCGAGGCTGTGCTTGGAAATCAGGTTTATCTGGAGTAGACTGAGACCTTTGCATGTCTTTAAGAAAGGTGGCACGACCCCTGGAATTCCTCTCAACTATCCCATGGAGAGCACCTACTCTTGGGATGCGACGGGAACACTGGGAATCCTTTCCCGACGGAGTAGGGAAAGGGACCCTCATCTGGAGCTGAGTAGGGGAAAAAAGGGCTCCTTCTGCGTTATGACGGGAACTTTGTTGTTCTTCTCGAGTGGATACGGGTATGGCGGGGAACTTCTTAAGATATAGCAATGGTGTGAAGGACCCTTTGAGGTTCAAGAGGGAAGGGGTGATTTCCCCCAAGATGCCACAGTGGACAAGGGCCTCATCTCGCCTGAAGGGGAGATGCTCCTGGTTTTTCTCGAGTTGCGGCAGGTTCATCTCAAGTTACAGTGAGTACCTCAGGGACACGCCCCGTGGCCTCTGGAAAGGCCAGTCTCCATGCGAGTTACAAAGGTCATCTCAGGATTCCTCTCCCATCAGTGCCGAGTCCCTAAGTCCTTGTCTGGAGCTGAGGCCGGAACCTGAGTTGTCCTCTCCAGTGCTGACATGGATCTTGGGATTCCTCTGGAGTCTCCACAGAGGAGTCAGGCCTCGTCTCGAGTGTAGACGTGCCCATCTGCTTGCCTCCGAGCTGTAGCAGCAATGTCAGGCTTCTTGGCGAGGGCACCCAGGGATCTGTGGCTTTCCCTCAAGGTGCCACAGGGCTGTTATACATGCCACCGTGGTGTGAGCTGATACTCGGGGTGACAGTCGAGGCAGTGCAGGGAAATCAGGTTCATTTGGAGTAGGCTGAGACATCTGGGGGTCTTTGGGAATGGTGGCATGACCCATGGAATTCCTGTCGACTCTCCTGTGGAGAGCGCCTCCTCTTGGGATGTGACGGGAACGCCGGGAATTGGTCTCGAAGAAGCAGAGAAAGGGACTCTCATCTGGAGCTGAGCAGGGGAAAATGGGGCTCCTCTTGAGTTGTGGCGGGACCCTCGGTGTTCCTCTCAGGTGGAGATGGGTATGGCGGGAAACTTCTTGAGTCACAGCAAGGGTGTGAAGGACCCTTTCCAGGTTCAAGAGGGAAGGGGTGATTGCATCCGAGACATCACAGCAGACAAGGGCCTGATCTCTCCTAAAGGGGAGAATCTCCTGGTTTTTCTACAGTTGCGGCAGGTTCCTCTTGAGTTATGGCTGGGACCTCAGGGAACCGCCCCTATGGCCTCAGGAAAGGCCAGTCTCCATGTGAGTTTCGAGGGGCCTCTCGGGATTCTTCCCCCATCGGTGTCTGGTCCCTAAGTCCTGGTCTCGAGCTGAGGCCAGCACCTGAGTTTTCCTCTCCAGTGCTGACATTGATCTTGAAGTTCCTCTCCAGTGTCCACAGCAGAGCCAGGCCTCACCTCGAGTGGAGACATGCATGTTCGCTTTCCTCTCAAGCTGCAGCAGCAGTGTCAGGCTTCCCATCGTGTTCACCCGGGATCTGTGTCTTTCCCTTGAGGTTCCACAGGGCTGTCACACGTGCCAGCGTGGTGTGAGCCGATCCTCGGGGTGACAGTCGAGGCAGTGCAGGGAAATCAGGTTCACCTGGAGTGGGCTGAGACATCTGGGGGTCTTTGGGAATGGTGGCAAGAAACCTAGAGTTCTTTTCAACTCTCCTGTGGAGAGCGTCTCCTCTTGGGATGCGACAGGAACGCCGGGAATCCTTTCCCAACTGAGCAGAGAAAGGTACCCTCATCTGGAGCTGAGCAGGGGAAAACAGGGCTCCTCTTGAGTTGTGATGGGACACTCGGTGTTCCTCTTGAGTGGAGCCAAGTATGGCTGGAAACTTCTTGAGTCACAGCAAGGGTGTGAAGGAGCCTTTTGAGGTTCAAGAGGGAAGGGGTGATTTCTCCCAAGACGACACAGCAGACAAGGGTCTCATCTCGCCTGGAGGGGAGAAGTCCTGGTTTTTCTCGAGTTTCAACAAGTTCCTCTTGAGTTACGGCAGGGACCTCAGGGACTCGCCCCTGTGGCCTCTGGAAAGGCCAGGCTCCATGCGAGTTACCAAGGGCGTCTTGGGATTCCTCCCCTGTCAATGCCGAGTCCCTAAGTCCTCGTCTGGAGCTGAGGCCAGAACCTGAGGTTTCCTCTCCAGTGCTGACATGGTTCTTGGGTTTTCTCTGGATTCTCTAAAGGGGAGTCAGGCCTCGCCTTGAGTGGAGATGTGTAAGTCCGCTTTCCTCCCAAGCTGTAGCAGCAATGTCAGGCTTCCCAGCAGGTTTACTCAGGAATCTGTGGCATTCCCTTGCGGTGCCACAGGGCTGTCACACGCGCCACTCTGGTGCGATGTGCCACTCCTGATCACTGATTCATCCATCTCTCCGGTCCCCATGCATCCATTTGCAGATTTGAATTAATTAAGTATCTGCAGGCCTCCTGTTATCTGCTCCCTAAGGCTCTGACCTGTGACACTAACGTCATTATTCTAATCATATTTTTTACTTTTAGACATTAATAGGCTGCTTTATTTGTTTAGCATGTCACAAGAGGACACCTCTTTGCCCATACTCAGTTTTTTTCTTACAACAGATTTGTAGGAAAACACTTGGGGCATCTGTCCTATGGGTTTTGAAAGGGCCCTGGTAAGAACTGTCAAACTGCTTTGCGAAAAGGCTGTGCTATTTTCGCTGCCTCCAGCAGTGTTGGAGTGTGTGTGTGGGTGCCATCTCACTGCATACCTGGCTGCACAGAGTGGCACCATTCCTTTGATCTTGGCTAACTCAACAACCCTTCTTGCTTTCAATGCATTTCTTTGATCCACTGAGGTTTATTCACTAAATGATTTCTCATTTTGTGTATTTTATTTTCATGTGGATAGCCATTTCAAAAACTGTTTGTCATTGCAAACGCCAAGATCCAGGAAAAGGAAACTGCTTATAGATGTTACCATTCATTTATTAATTCACAAATACTTGCCAGTGGCCCTCATGTGACAGGTTCTGAGGGCAGGCAGATGAGTATCACCAAATCCATACTCACTGACACCTGGGAGACAGATAAGACATAGGCAAAGGCAAGGTAGGCTCAATGACACTGATAGTGGTAAGGGGGCTGTTTATGGGGGCTCAGGAACAGGAGGGGGACTGTCCTGTGACCATTTCAGGAGAAGATGAGATGATAGTTACCACATGTAAGAAACCTTAAAAACTCACAAAAAGCTGTTAGAACCAGTATACAAATTCAGCAAAGTTGCAGAATAAAATAGCAACAACATTCAAAAATCTGCTGCATTTCTGTCCAGGAGCAATGAACAGTCCATAGAGAAATTAAGAAAAAGAATTTTATTTACAACAGCATCAAAACGTAGCATAAAATACTTAGGAATAAGCTGAACCAAGGAGGTACAAGACTTGTACACTGAAAACCACAAGTCACTGCTGAACAGAATTAAAGAAAGGCCAAAATATGCAGTGAGACATCTTCTGTTACTGCTTTATGGTTATAGGGTTTTTGTCTGGGGTGATGAAAATGTTCCAGAAATAGTGGTGATGTTTATACAATAGCTGAATGAACCTGATGCTACTGAGGCACACACTTAAAATGGTAAATGTTATGTTATATACTTTTCATTACAATAAATCTCATAAACGATGTCCATATCCTAATCTCTGTGAATATGTTATGCAACATAGCAAGGAAGAATAACAGTTACAGGTGGAATTAACATTGCAAATCATGCTTCCTTGGTGGGCCAGTGGTTAAGAATTTGTCTTCCAATGCCCGGGACATGGATCCAATCCCTGGTTGGGGAACAAAGATCTCACATGCCACAGGGCAACTAAACCCATGTGCCACAACTGCTGAGCCCACACGCATAGCTAGAGAGCCTGTGCGCTGCAACTGGAGAAGCCTGCACACCGCAGCAAAGACCCAGCACAGCCAATAAATGCATAAGGAAATGAGAAAAAAAAAAAAAAAGCTAATGCTAAAAAAAAAAAAAAATACATAGCCTGACCTTATGGAGATAACTTGGAGTATCTGGGTGGGCTCCATGTAATCACAAGGGCCCTTACAAAAGGAAGAATCTGGGTCAGAACACAGAGAGATGGCAACCTGAGAAAGAATTGCTCAGCCATTGTTGGCTCTGAAGACAAAAGAAGGGTCCCCGAGTCAAGGAATGCAAGTGACCTCTGGAAGCTGGAAGAGGCAAGGAATGAATTCTCCCCTCTGGACTTCAAAGGGGACAGCCCTGCCAGCCCCTTGACTTTAGCCCAGTGAGATCCATTTTGGAATTCTGATCTTATGCACTTTAAGATAATAAATCTGCATTCAATTGTTCATTATTTGTCACAGCATCCACAGGACACTAAATTCAGATGACAGTTTAGGGGGCTGGAGGGTCCAGTGGATCCTGGGGCATACTGAGTAGTCCCTCCTAGCAACTTCCCACCCTCCGTTTCTCTTCACCTACCATCTACAAGTGTTTGTCCAGGCCCTTTCCTCTGGACTAAATCATGTCCCCCCAAATTCACGTGTTGAAACCTCAATCCCAAGTGTGATGGTGTTTTGAAGTGGGGTCGTAGGAAAGTATGTGTGTGTAGTAGTTGCTCAATTGTGTCTGACTCTTGTCCATGGAATTCTTCAGGCAAGAATACTGGAGTGGATTGCCATGCCCTCCTCCAGGGGATCTTCCCAACCCAGGGATGAAACCCAGGTTTCCTTCACTGAAGGCAGAATTTTTACACTCTGAGCTATCTCACATGCTAATAATGCTCAAAATTCTCCAAGCCAGGATTCAGCAATACGTGAACCGTGAACTCCCTGATCTTCAAGCTGGTTTTAGAAAAGGCAGAGGAACAAGAGAGCAAATTGTCAACATCTGCTGGATCATGGAAAAAGCAAGAGTTCCAGAAAAACATTTATTTCCGCTTTATTGACTATGCCAAAGCCTTTCACTGTGTGAATCACAATAAACTGTGGAAAATTCTGAAAGAGATGGGAATACCAGACCACCTGACCTGCCTCTTGAGAAATCTGTATGCAAGTCAGGAAGCAACAGTTAGAACTAAACATGGAACAGCAGACTCGTTCCAAATAGGAAAAGGGGTATGTCAAGGCTGTATATTGTCACCCTGCTTATTTAACTTCTATGCAGAGTACATCATGAGAAAGGCTGGGCTGGAAGAAACACAAGCTGGAATCAAGATTGCTGGGAGAAATATGAATAACCTCAGATATGCAGATGACACCACCCTTATGGCAGAAAGTGAAGAGGAGCTAAAAAGCCTCTTGATGAAAGTGAAAGAGGAGAGTGAAAAAGTTGGCTTAAAGCTCAACATTCAGAAAACCAAGATCATGGCATCCGGTCCCAACACTTCATGGGAAATAGATGAGGAAACAGTGGAAACAGTGTCAGCCTTTATTTTGGGGGGCTCCAAAATCACTGCAGATGGTGATTGCAGCCATGAAATTAAAAGACACTTACTCATTGGAAGAAAAGTTATGACCAACCTAGATAGTATATTCAAAAGCAGAGACATTACTTTGCCAACCAAGGTTTGTCTACTCAAGGCTATGGTTTCTCCAGTAGTCACGTATGGATGTGAGAGTTGGACTGTGAAGAAGGCTAAGGGCCGAAGAATTGCTGCTTTTGAACTATGGTGTTGGAGAAGACTCTTGAGAGTCCCTTGGACAGCAAGGAGATCCAACCAGTCCATTCTGAAGGAAATCAACCCTGGGATTTCTTTGGAAGGAATGATGCTAAAACTGAAACTCCAGTACTTTGGCCACCTCATGTGAAGGGTTGACTCATTGGAAAAGACTCTGATGCTGGGAGGGATTGGGGACAGGAGGACAAGGGGACTACAGAGGATGAGATGGCTGGATGGTATCACGGACTTGAATGTGAGTCTGAGCGAACTCTGGGAGATGGTGATGAACAGGGAGGCCTGGCATGCTGCGATTCATGGGGTCCCAAAGAGTCGGACACGACTGAGCGATTGAACTGAACTGAACTGAGCCACCTGGGAAGCCCCTTTTGGAAGATACTTAGGTTTAGATGAGGTCATGAGGTTGTGTTCACCACGATAAATTAGTGTCCTTACCAGAAGAAGAGATGTCAGGAGTGGTTCTCTCTAGTGAGGGTAGACTGGTTGGCCTGACTCTGAAACAGGCAGCAGATTCTTTAACAACCCAGAAGCATCCCCACACCTGGGCTGAGGACCGCCTGACCCCACATCCCTGGCCGCAGGTCAGCAGGCTCAGCCCGATCACAGCTCCATCACCCACCAGCGCCACTAAGAGAAAAGCAGCTTCCCTTGATGGGGTCAGGTGTAGAC
This sequence comes from Madoqua kirkii, assembly GCA_006408675.1. Classification (NCBI taxonomy): domain Eukaryota; kingdom Metazoa; phylum Chordata; class Mammalia; order Artiodactyla; family Bovidae; genus Madoqua; species Madoqua kirkii. Next base: position 18,599 of record SJYC01046212.1, read on the forward strand.
CAGACCGGGCCGACCTCGCCGGGAGGTCAGGAGGGCGGAGTCTCAACACAGAGTGCCTGGTGGTGCAAATCCCCGTGAGTCACCAACTCTGCAATCACAGAGAGGGACCTAACCTTTCTGTGCTTTAGCATGCTCACTGAGGAGTAAGATACGAACAGAAACCACCTTACAGGGTTGCTGCAATGGGGATTAAATAAGAAAACTGCAAGCACTGATGGAGCAGGACTTCCCAGATGGCCCAGCGGTTGAGAACCCACCTGCCAATGCAGGGGACATGGGTTTGATCCCTGCTCCAGGAAGATCCCACATGCTACAAGGCGACTGAGCCCATGTGCACAGCTGCTGAGCCAGCACCCTAGAGTCAGAGAGCCACAGCTGCGGAGCCTGTGCACCTACAGCCTGCGCTCTGCAACAGAAGCCACGGCGAAACAGGTGCGGTTGCCAAGGCACCCGGGCCTGGGCGGGGACGTGGGGGGAACTGCAGCGGAACTAGCGGCGCTAGCGAGATTTGCAATCGGCCAATGAGAGGAGGGGGAGGGGAGGACGTGGCGCGGAGTGGGCGGCCAGGGTCTTCCTTCCCTCTCCCAGTTCCCCGCGGACCCCAGTGGCGGCGGCGCGCGCACTCAAACGCGCGGCCGGTCCGTCTAAAGAGCGCAAGGCTAGTCGCGCATTCCACTGCACAGAAGAGCACTCCGCTGGCCATGCCGTGCGCCTGCGCAGTGCGGGCCACTCCCCGCCAGCTGCCGCACCGCCCACTCAGCCAGCCCACCAGGCCCAGCCACAGCCAGCTCACCCGGCCCAGCCTCAGCTCCGTGTCCTCGCTTGGCTCTCAGCTGCCCCTATACCCTGCAGCAGCCAGCCCGGTGACCAGCAGCATGTTCAGCTGGGTCAGCAAGGATGCCCGCCGCAAGGTGCCAGAGCTCTTCCAGACGGTGTCCGAGGGGCTGCGGCAGCTGTACCCGCAGAAGCTGCTGCCCCTGGAGGAGCACCACCGCTTCCATGAATTCCACTCGGCCGCGCTGGAGGACGCTGACTTCGACAAGCCCATGGTGCTCCTCGTGGGCCAGTACAGCACGGGCAAGACCACCTTCATCCAGCACCTGATGGGGCAGGACTTCCCGGGGATGCACATCAGCTGGAGCCCACCATCGCGGTAATGCAGGCCCCCACCGAGGGCGTGGTGCCGGGCAACGCGCTCGTTGTCGACCCGCGGCGGCCCTTCTGCAAGCTCAACACCTTCGGCAACGCCTTCCTCAACAGGTAGGTACCCCTCGACCCGGGGTGAGGGGGAGGGGGCCGCCGGGGTCCCGACCTTCCAGTGACTACTGCCCCCGCTGTTCTTTGTCCGAAGCCCCCGCGAGACCCTCAGTGACCACTGCCTGGAACTGGGTCCCCTGCCACTTTCCAAAGCAAACCCTTACCAAGGGCGTCTGCGAGGAGGTGTCACCAGCTCCTCGGGTCTATCGCTCCCGTCCCCCAAATTTCCCAGGTTATCGGTTTAACTCCCAACCCCCAACCCTGGCCGATCCCAGACTCCTCACATCCCTCAGATAGTCTTGGTTTCCACCTCCATCCCTAAGGCTGGCGCGCCTAATTCATTCAGACCAACCCCCCTCACCCCCTCCCTTCAAGGATCTGTTTCTTAAGTATCCTGGAAAAATACAGTGAAACTTTTAGACATTCACTTTGCTGGCGTGGTGTGCCTCCCTGGAGACCGGTGGTTTGTGGAGGAAGGACCGGGGAGATCTGGATGGAAACCTGTTGCTTGAGTTGTTTCAGTCCAGTTTCTTTAGTGATTAGTGAGAGATGGAGTATTTCCTGCCATATTAGTAAACAAGGCTGTCAGAGCAGTTCCAGCCCTCCAAATGTAGATTTCTGAACTCCAAGGGCACCCGGGAAGAACAGTGCCTGCAATAAGGCAGCCATGAGGTTGCACCATTCCCTACCGTGAGCACTGAGGAAACTCAGGATGTGAAAAAACGTAGGATACTGACCCCAAATAGCTGAGATGCGTATGAGAGAAATGATTTTAGTGGGCCCAGACTCTTGCATCTTCCCATATGTTGAAAAGTGCTAAATTCCTTGAGATATCTAGTTTTAATTCACAAAAATAACTTTTGATGTTCAAACTCCTTGCACTTTGTTGCAAACCCATATAACCTGACACCTTCCTCCCCTTCCCCAGGGTTACTTGAGATTACTTTAAGCTTGAAGTCCTAAAAATTACCACCAAAAAACCATAACTTTCAACTTTTAGGTTGTGACTATTTTTTAAGTTGACATTAGCAAGACTGTGTCTGTTAAGTGTTTACTTATTTGATGAAGAAAAGCAAGCTCATGCCTGTCGGAATCAGCCCATCTTCCTGGGTATCCTGAGGACACTGCTCTGGCAGGGGTATGGAACCCTGCAGACAGCATCAGGGGTGCTTTATGTGGACCTTCTGGTCTGTTCTTGGACTCACGTGTGAGCAAGGAGGCATCACACTAATACCCACTCACTTCAAAACTAGGATCTCACACATTTTGGAAATGAAACAGAAAGGTTTATGTGAAGTCTCTTCTGGAATTTCTAGCTTCGGTAGAGAATCAAACGCTGATCAAACTAGCCGGTTCTGTGACCAGTAATAACATTTCTGTAACGAAAAGTGTCCCGGACCTGCACCCTTGGGTCTGTTCTGCCTTCCTCACTGCTGGCTGCAGCGTGCTCTTGCCTCTTACTTCAGAAAGAGAAATGTAGATCCTCATTTGTTTTTGGAAACGTTTCTGCACCCACAGCTTTCCTCCACGGTGGTGTCCGGGGAGGAGGTGACCCACCCACCTCCATTTACTGGGGCTAGTCCCCTTCCAGTGCTTCAGAAACTGTGTTACAGGCTGCATGTGGGATAAAAGGGAATTGCAGTTTCACATTCCATGCTTTTGTTGCTCAGGTGGGAGGAAGGCTGAGACTCCTTGGGAAGTCAATGACAGGCCCTCCGAAGTAAGTTGAAGTGATTTTGTTTGATCACACTAGCTGTATAGCCTTAGCATTTATAAACCTGCCGCAGGATAATGTATTGAAATTCAATATGTATTTCTTCTGTTTTTTCCATTCAAAGATGGTACCAGATCTTGGTTTTCCCTTGCCTCCAGAATTTTTTTTTTTAATTGGAATCAAAGGATGGAGTTGTTTGTTTGTTTAATTTGGCTGCCCTGAGTTTTAGTTGCAGCAGGGGGGCTCTTTAGAAGGATCAAAAAGATTGTCTTTAGAAAGACAATCCTAACGTCATCCATCAGGTGAATGACTGGACCCACTGTTGCAACCCTCACCTGTAACACTGCTGTCTGTGAAATGACAACCATCCATGCAGCCACACCGATGCTCAAAGAGTCAGTTCAGAAAGGCCATGTGCTGTAAGGATCCATCTATATGCCATTCTGGAAAAGGCAGGACTGTGGGATCAGCAAACATGGGCAGTGTTAGGAATATTTGAGGTCAGCATGTGTTTTGGTGATGGAACTCTTCTGTGTTCTCATTGTGGTGACAGTTATACACATCTGTACCTGTTAAAACTCTTGGAACCATATATATGCATGCACACATGGGTCAATTTTTGTGTAAGCAGTTTTTTTGTTGTTTTTTAAAGGGAGAGAGAGAGGTCATTTTTTTAAAAACTGCTGCCTTCAGCCCTGTAATATAACCCCCTAGGGGAACTTCCTGGGTAGGCTAGCATTTAACACTTCAAACTCTCAATGTAGGGGGCCAGGGTTTGATCCCTGGTCAGGGAACTAAATCCTGCATGCTGCAACTAATTTTTTTTTTTT
>SJYC01046213.1:0-30394 GCA_006408675.1 Madoqua kirkii
TACATCATGAGAAATGCTGGACTAGAAGAAACACAAGCTGGAATCCAGATTGCCAGGAGAAATATCAATAACCTCAGATATGCAGATAATACCACCCTTATGGCAGAAAGTGAAGAAGAACTAAAGAGCCTCTTGATGAGAGTGAAAGAGGAAAGCGAAAAAGTTGGCTTAAAGCTCAACATTCAGAAAATGAAGATCATGGCATCCGGTCCCATCACTTCATGGGAAATGGAGAAACAGTGGAAACAGTGTCATACTTTATTTTTTGGGGCTCCAAAATCACTGTAGATGGTGACTGCAGCCATGAAATTAAAAGATGCTTAGTCCTTGGAAGAAAAGTTATGACCAACCTAGAGAGCATATTGAAAAGCAGAGACATTACTTTGCTGACTAAGGTCTGTCTAGTCAAGGCTATGGTTTTTACTATAGTCATGTATGGACATGAGAGTTGGACTGTGAAGAAGGCTGAGCACTGAAGAATTGATGCTTTTGAACTGTGGTGTTGGAGAAAACTTGTGAGAGTCCCTTGGACTGCAAGGAGATCCAACCAGTCCATTCTGAAAGAGATCAACCCTGGGATTTCTTTGGAAGGAATGATGCTAAAGCTGAAACTCCAGTACTTTGGCCATCTCATGCAAAGAGCTGACTCATTGGAAAAGACTCTGATGCTAGGAAGGATTGGGGGCAGGAGAAGAAGGGGACGACTGAGGATGAGATGGCTGGATGGCATCACTGACTCGATGAAGGTGAGTCTGAGTGAACTCCGGGAGATGGTGATGGACAGGGAGGCCTGGCGTGCTACAATTCATGGGGTCGCGAAGAGTCAGACACGACTGAGCGACTGAACTGAACTGAATGGATTAGCATGGGTGTGGTCCCTGGCCTATACCTGCAGGCAGGCCAGCACTGGAGCCCCATGGGCCTCCAGGGCCTCAAGTGCCAATGGCCTGGGTTGGTTGGGCCCTATCATCAGCTGTGGAGACTTGGAGGGGAAGGTGATCTCAGATGCCCAGTCACCCAGTTTCTGGATGTTCACCCTTGTGAAGACTGGACCTGTCCTGCCCACTGGGTGGAGCAGGCCAGGGAGCCAGTGAGCTCAGGGAAACGGCTGCTTGCGTACCTGCCAGCTCCAAGCTATGGCTGGGGTTCCTTGCTGATGGTAGTGGTGGTGTGTGTGTAAGGAGTCGAGGGTTGCTTCATGACCGGATGGAGAGGAAGTTGGGGAGTCAAATGCTCCCTGGAGGTGTGGACAGATCGTCCCCTTGAGACCAATAACCTTTGGAAAAGGGCCATCCTGGGAAGCAGGCTCACTTAGCATTGTGAGGGGCAGTTTGCTGAAGAAAGGGAGACTTCCGCTGTGTTTACAGCTGGGACCCTGGATGGATGTTCATCTCCAAAGTTTCAGGAAGAGTTCATGGCTGCCCAACAAATGGATTACAAGGCAGAAAATATTATCCTTAAGAATATTCATGAGAAGTGTGTTATTCCTGGATGTATTTGAAATTTTTCGTTGGACAATGCTTTCACAGATTTGGTGACTGTTGAGATTTTTCATAGCCTACGTGTGGTTGCTTTTGATGATCTTGCCTTTTAGACATTAGAAGGTGGAGGTGCCATTCTCCACCCTCCTTCCACCCTCCAACAGGGCCCTGCCCTGCTCAGGATTCCTGCCAGAAGGAGAGTTCAAGAGACTCCATCCCTGGGGAGTGAGCCATGGCCTCCTCACTGCACTGATATTGCGGGCAACAGGGCTGACTGGTTATCAGTAGTTAGGATTCTGTGTTTCCATGTAGGGAGAGCTGGTTTGATTCCTGAGCAAGGAATTAAGATCCTGCATGCCACATCCAAAAAAAGATAAAAGGTACAGGATTGTAAGCTCCTGATGCAAAGGATGTCTTTACTTTGGTCACCTGAGGCAAAGAACTGACTCATTGGAAAAGACCCTGATGCTGGGAAAGACTGAAGGCAGGTGAAGGGGATGACAAAGGATGAGGTGGTTGGATGGCATCATCGACTCAATGGACATGAGTCTGAGCAAGCTCCAGGAGTTGGTGATGGACATGAAAGCCTGGCATGCTGCAGTCCATGGGGTCACAAAATGTCAGACACGACTGAATGACTGAACTGAACCAAAGGGAAAGGGAGGAAAGGCAGAAACAATATGATCTGGACTGATGAAGCCTTTTCCCACTTGCATCCACAGCAAGACACAGAGGAGGGATGAAGGCAGGTGGGGCAGGAGGTGGGTGGGTGGTGTTGGTGGCTGTCTGGATCTGGCTGGCCACCCCCATCTAAGGATGCATGTGGAAGCGGGCATGGGCATGGTTTGATGCTCTTTTACAGAACTAGCAGAGTTAGGTCCCAGAGTCTTATTTCCCAGCTCTCAGTCTCCTAGTGCCAGTCAAGCTGCCTTAGCTAATTTTGAAGTGGAAACAAGTCCGTGGATACATTTCCCCAAATAACTTAGAATTACATGAAAAACTTCCCTAAAGTCACATTTTAAGTGTTATGGCAAAAACAGATGAACAGGAGCACAGCAGGGTTGCAGAGTCAGCTTACCCTTTTGGAACCTAAATAAAGAAAGAGGACTTTGATTTTCTTTCTTAGGAATTCTCCCCCCCCCCCACCCCCCAGATAGGAGGGATTAGAAATGATGATATGGTGCCAGGGAAATAGAGTCCTTCGTGGCCTGTGTGTTATGTTATGGAGCTCAGCCATCATTTCCCTTTGTTCTCTGTGGGTTTAGGCAGAACACAAGGAGGGGGACTCAGAGCTGAGTGGAGGTGGGTCCTATAGAGCCCACTGTGAGAGGCAATAGGGTGGGGCAGGTTCCGTTCTCCTCTGGTTTCCCAACTCTGTGACAATGCAGATGGTGTCCTACAGAAGTGCATTCCTGTCCCTCCCAGCCAGATGTTGGGACTTCCTCCCTCTACCCTCTCTCCCACTCTCACCTCCCTACCAACACCTGGAGGCCTTCGTCCACACCTCGACAGAGAAGCCAAAATATCTAGCAGGTTCAGGTGAGACTCAGCAGGGCCAGGGATGGACAATTTGGGAGTCCAGGCTCAAGAGGAAGGGCTGGAGGGGTCCCCTGGACCCCTTCTGATCTGACTTTTGAACCCAAGCCTTGAACTTGAAAGCCAGTGAAATAAGCACAGAACTCAGCTGAGAGCTGAACTCTTGTATGTATGAATATTCTCTCCCTTAATTGTATAGTTTACTGAGGCAAATGTGAGGCCAGAAGGCAATCCTAGGTTGATCGGGGCTTCCCAGGTAGCTCAGCTGGTAAGGAATACGCCTGCAGAGTAGAAGAACCTGGTTCGATTCCTGGGTCTGGAAGTTCCCCTGGAGAAGGGATAGGCTTCCTACTCCAGGATTCTCAGGCTCCCCTGGTGGCTCAGGCGGTAAAGAACCTGCCTGCAATGTGGGAAGACTGGGTTTGATCCCCGGGTTGGGAAGAGTCCCTGGAGGAGGGCATGGCAACCCACCCCAGCATTCTTGCCCAGAGAATCCCATGGACAGAGGAGCCTGGCGGGCTACCTTCCATGGGGCTGCAGAGTTGGACACGACTGAGTGACTAAGCGCAGCACAGCACAGGTTGATGGGACCCTGGGTCCCTTCAAGAGTCACAGGCAGTTATGGGGAGGGAAGTTCCAAATGAAGGGAAAGGCAGTGATGGGCAGAGAGATGATCCAGCAGTGTCTGGAAGAGACAGGGAGAGGTGGCGACGGAGGAGAAGCTTCAGGAGGCTTGGAGGGGAGCAGGGATGAAAACGAGCCCAGTGGAGCCTTTCACCCTGATGTCTGAGCGATCCCAGCTGCCTCCACAGCTTCAACTTAGTCCCCACCAAATCCTTCTAATGACAATGGCTACCGTGCGTGCCGAGCTCACGCAAAGCAATGGAATTTTCAAAGCAATGGAATAAGGTAGGCATCACAAGCTCAGCTTTATGGATGAGGAAACAGACGCAGAAAAGTCCACTCCATGGCCTGAGGTGCTGGGGAGAGGCGAGGGGTGGGCGAAGGTGTGTGTGACTGCTCTGTGGGGAGTAGAGGAGGTGCTCAAGCCTGGGGTGGGTCAGTGATGAGAGATTTGCCTCAAGTTTTTTGTTCCCAGGAGACAGCTGGTGACAGAGCTGTAACTGCCCCCTGGCTGAGGGTCAAAGTCCTGCCGGGGCGGAGCACCCTGACTCCAGGGGCCTGGGTGCTGCGTGACTCGGGCCAGGCTGCCCACTGCCCCGCGGGCTGTGTGGTCCTGAGATGAGGCGTGAGTGTCTCTCTTTTTCTCTCTCACACACGTTCACAGGCACGTGCACAGCTCCAGTTCCACCCTCGTCCTCCCAGAACACTCCACCCTGGCTCTCTGGTCCTCACTGCACGCCTCTTCTGATATCACCATCCCTACTGAGCTCAGGAGCGGGTCCCCAGACCCTCTGGCCTTCCCTCCTCAGCCTGTCAGGGTCTCCTCATGCCTCAGAGTTGGGGACCTAAGGCAAACTACAGGGGGGACACCAGGGCCTGGACAGTGAGGCCTGGAGGGCAGGCTGCTCCCCAGGGAGACTCCCCACCTCAGGGCACAGCAGCTGTGCTTCAGTCCCCTTTCCCAACACACGACACATCCCTCCTGGAAGTGAGCTCTGATTGAGGCAAGAAAAGGGATGGGGGGTGGCGGGGGCACGGCACAGGGAAGCTGGAAGGGAGAGGAAACTGGCAGACCTCAGTGCGGAGAAAGGACACTCTGAGTGCTGAGAAGGGGGCGTTCACTCTTCAATCCGTGCCCCGCTGCCTCTCCCCCCAGGCAAAGCACGGAGGACCTTGTGGGGGTTTCTATTTCAAATTTCTCCTTTATTTTGGACATTTGCTTGGTTGTGACTCCAAGTTATCAAAGATGCAGGGCAAGAACTCTGTAGCGGGAGCAGTGAAGTGGAAAGAAAAGTTGGCGAGAGCAGGGGGTCCCTGCCTCTCTGCTTCCTCTTTAGGGTGCAGTTTGAAAAGTGTCCAAACAGTGTCCCAGAGCACAGACTTGGCGGCTAAAAAGTACAGTGCAGTGGAGTGGGGTGAGCCTCCTCTTCCACAGGCAAGGTCCTTGCAGCTGCTGGGAGCTGGTGGGCAGCGTGGGGCGGTCGGGGCAGGGGGAGCCGTGGCCACCATCTCTCCAAGGCCCCAAACTCAGATGTTGACTTGTGAGTTGACTGAGGCTGGGGAAGCTCCGGAGGAGGGAGGGACTGTACGAAGATGCTTTTCACTCCGGGATCTCAAAGGATGAGGGCCAAGAAGCACATTAAAAGTTGACTGGGTCTTGACTTCTCTGAAGGTGGGAGGTACTGGAATTTTGGGGGTGAGGACAGCCCCTGATGTCATTGTGCGACTGTGGAATCCCAGGGCAGGAAGGCACTGGGGCTGGCCATCAGGAGGCAGCTAGGGTGGCCAGACCCAGCAACTCACATCAACGGGTGTGCTCAGCCCAGGAAGAGCTGGCAGTGGGATGAGGGTGGGGATGCGAAAGCCATTGTCCCGAAGCTGGTCCCTCTGGGCTCTCGGGGACAGAGCTGATTACCCCCGCTGAAAGCTGCTTCCTAGTAGCAGAGAACTTGAAGTTACCCAGTAGAAGAGTCAAACATGTTGGCTTTTTTTCTGATGTTAAAATTGTTTCGCCAGCTAATCCTGCAATGTACTGTGGTCTTGGATCCATCAACACGCCTCTGTGCACACTGGATCAGGCAGTTGGAAAGTGTATCCAGCCCCCTGCCAAGACTGGAGCGAGAGAGAGGGGTCTGGCTGGCAGGACTTTTTGGGGAATCCTGGTTTCCTGGAGCACTAAAGTGCCCTCAGAGTCCATCTGGGTGGGTCCCATTTCCCTGGAGGAAATGGGGTCTCAGAGGAGATGAGGGACAGGTCCTCAGAGGACCCAGAGTAACCCAATGTGACCAGACCCCAAGTCCTCTGGTTCTCAACCCAGTTAGCCTCGATTCCAGATTGAGATGCAAGGTGAGAAGTGCCCAGAGGGATGCAAAGGTACGGCGAATTCTCTTCCCCTTCACCCCTCCCCCAGCTGCACCCTGCCTTTCTCAGATGCAAAACTCAAAATTCAGCAAAAATCGGCCAAGGGGCCTGCTCCCTTCTTGTCCCACACACTGCAATGACTCAAGAGAGGCTGGGGGTTACTAATGCCCTTAGGAGGGGGTGGGCATCCACCCCTTACATCAACTGGGACACTCATCAGATGCAGCCACGCAAACAGCATACGGCCACAGCTGAGTTATATGTGGGATCTGGACTTGGGGCCGGAGCGACCCAGCAATAAACAGGCCCTCGTTCAGAGACTGAGGGTTGGGTCAGCAGAGGGTGGGTGGCCAGCGTGGAATCTGATTTGCCAAGTCAAATCTGCCCCCATCTTCAGAGCCAGTGCTGCCGTCCTTGGTGGAAAGATGGGGTGCTGGTCTGCGGCCTCACGGCTGGATGGCCAGGTAGGATACTGGGTCTACCCCGCTGAAAGCTGCTTCCTAGTAGCAGAGAACTTGAAGTTACCCAGTAGAAGAGTCAAACATGTTGGCTTTTTTTCTGATGTTAAAATTGTTTCGCCAGCTAATCCTGCAATGTACTGTGGTCTTGGATCCATCAACACGCCTCTGTGCACACTGGATCAGGCAGTTGGAAAGTGTATCCAGCCCCCTGCCAAGACGGAGCGAGAGAGAGGGGTCTGGCTGGCAGGACTTTTTGGGGAATCCTGGTTTCCTGGAGCACTAAAGTGCCCTCAGAGTCCATCTGGGTGGGTCCCATTTCCCTGGAGGAAATGGGGTCTCAGAGGAGATGAGGGACAGGTCCTCAGAGGACCCAGAGTAACCCAATGTGACCAGACCCCAAGTCCTCTGGTTCTCAACCCAGTTAGCCTCGATTCCAGATTGAGATGCAAGGTGAGAAGTGCCCAGAGGGATGCAAAGGTACGGCGAATTCTCTTCCCCTTCACCCCTCCCCCAGCTGCACCCTGCCTTTCTCAGATGCAAAACTCAAAATTCAGCAAAAATCGGCCAAGGGGCCTGCTCCCTTCTTGTCCCACACACTGCAATGACTCAAGAGAGGCTGGGGGTTACTAATGCCCTTAGGAGGGGGTGGGCATCCACCCCTTACATCAACTGGGACACTCATCAGATGCAGCCACGCAAACAGCATACGGCCACAGCTGAGTTATATGTGGGATCTGGACTTGGGGCCGGAGCGACCCAGCAATAAACAGGCCCTCGTTCAGAGACTGAGGGTTGGGTCAGCAGAGGGTGGGTGGCCAGCGTGGAATCTGATTTGCCAAGTCAAATCTGCCCCCATCTTCAGAGCCAGTGCTGCCGTCCTTGGTGGAAAGATGGGGTGCTGGTCTGCGGCCTCACGGCTGGATGGCCAGGTAGGATACTGGGTCTCTGGAGGGGCTTCCACGTGGCAGCATCGTTTCATGGGAGACTCCGCAGGCGCTTCCAGTACCCATCAGCTGGCTGCCGTGGCCACCACCATGATCACCTGTCACCCCTGCTGTCTGGAGGCAGACTTTCTTTCTAGCTGGCACATCACTCTTCTGCTCTGTGGTTCCTGAAGGTGGCAGAGCCGTGGTGAGTGCTGGTGGTGATGGTGTGTGTGCACACACCTGGTGTTAACAGGTGTGTGTGTGTGTGCACACACCAGGTGGTAACAGGCCTGTGTGTACACACTTGGTGGTGAAGGATGTGTGTGTGTATACACCTGGGGATGCACAGGTCCTTGAGGGGCCACATCAAGGCACCACACTCCCCATGGTGGACCAGGGCCCCAGACACCATGGGCAGGCTCTCTCTCGCTAAGCTACTCAACCGCTAGTAACGAAACGGAAAAGTTTCAGCAGCCGAGATAGCTGTTTCCCAAGGCAGAGAAAGAGGATTTGTGGGGAGACAAGGCTAGACGTCCATGTTGGGTGCATTCCCTGCAAATAACCTTATGCCATGGCCTTTAAAGCCTTTAAAGTCGCTATGTTCCGTGAGGATGGGGGCAAATACAAGCATGTTCAGGAAGTAACATCTGTGTTGGAACAGCTACAGGGACTACAGTCTCTAGGAAGCTGAAGTACAAAACGAGATGGTGAACTAGCTCTTGGATTCACTGCGGCAAGCAAGTCCTGAAAAAGCCCTTCAATCCTTCCCCACCCTTCTCAAGTTCTGCCAGCGCCTCAGGTCTGGCCTCTCCCCATGCCCTTGTCCCCCACTTTCTCCTTTCATCCCCCAAGGACTCTGGAGACCTCCGGAGCCGTTGCTTAGCTTCTCCTGGTGCTTCTGCTCGTCTCCTCAGAGTCTGGCAAAGCCAGGGGATGGAGGGAAGCATGAGGGCTGAGGCCATGCTGGCCTGGCCGGAGGAAAGTCCCAGCAGAGAAGCCGGCCAGGCTGCCAACACGACCTGTCAGGCCCCCTTCCTCTGGGCCGTGGGGCCAGCCCCTGCCCTGGTTCTCAATGCCCTCGACACCCTGAATCCGGGTGAGCCTTCCGCTGTGGGGCAAGGAGAGCCAGAAAAACTGAGAAGGTCCTTGCAGGCTGTGGGAGGGATCGTCCGCTGTCCCCATTGATGATCCTGGGGGTGGGGGGCAGCAGTGTTGGTATGTGTTGGGGGGGTCGGGGGTGAAAGGGGTTACACGTCTGTACTAATAGCCCTTGGATTGGTGAAGGCCTCACGCCCAGAGCCTGGCCACGTCACCGGGTAACTCTGGGACGCTGCCACTTGGAGAGATGGGGGTCCCCCCTCCTTGTAGTAGGTGGGAGCAAAGGAGAGCCTCTCACCTCCACCCCCATTGGGCACCATGTCAGCCGTCCGTATGTAAAAGGGGGAGGTGTATGGGGAGCAGGCGGTGCAGTGGCCAGCCGCCACCCTGCACGGCTGGCCACAGGGCTCGCCGGGGACAGGCGCCAGGCTGCCTCGGCCATCCAGGGCCTGGGAGCTGCAGGCATTGCAGGTGGGGCCTCTGGGGTGTGTGGGCAGGTCGTGCTCCTCCTCCTCTTCCTCGTCTGCATCCTCCGCTCTGCTCTTCTTGCAGCAGTAATACTGAGAGGGGGAGAGGGGAGAGCTGCCTGAGGGTGGAGTGCCCCCCTCTGGGTATGCACAGACACCCACGCCCCTGTTCTGAGGACCTCACACGGGGCCCTTGGTCAACTCTGGATACACAAGTCAACACCAGGCGCCCATGGTCCACAGCGAAGTCCTCCTGGGCCCGCAAGATCAGTTCTCGCTTCCTCCACCTACTTCTTGTGTATTAACTCCAGGTGGCTGTTGAGAGGCTTCCCAGGTGGCGTTAGGGGTAAAGAACCCACCTGTCAATGCAGGAGACTTAAGAGATGCGGGTTCGATTGCTAGGTGGGAAAGAGCTCCTGGAGAAGGAAATGGCAACCCACTCCAGTATTCTTGCCTGGAGAATCCTATGGACAGAGGAGCCTGGCGGGCTACAGTCCATGGGGTCACAAAGGGTCGGACTTGACTGAGTGACTTAGTTCGCACGTGGTTGAGAGAGGCGGGGAGGCAGAGAGGGAGGGACATACAGATTCCACTGAGCCCAGGCTGAGGTGCTGGGAGCTGCTTTCAGTCTCCCCACAGGTGTCCTCCCACTAATCCTGAAATCTCAGACCTCCAGGAGACACCACACAAGCACCCGGTGCTCTCCCAGCTCACTTGCTCGGGTGCCCAGAGCATGCAGGCTGAGGGAAGGCTCCCTTCTGACCACCCCGCAAGGTCCAGCTCCCTCGACAGAAGCCTCGCATTTTCTAGGCCTGGGGCTTTGTTGCCTCCACGCTGGGCAAGTGGTTTGCTGGCAGCCGGTGGCCCGGGCCCCGGGCACTGACCTGGAGCCTACAGTAGCACAGGACGGCAATGATGCAGAGGAGGATGACCGTAGCTAGGATTCCGCCGGTGATCACAACTGTTCCCGCTGTCATCCGCCCGGCGCCCCATCAAACTCTGCAAAGACACGTGGGGAGAGGTGAGGGCAGCCGGCCTTTCTCAGCTGGAGGCGTGGTGGGGAGGGCGGCGCCTGAGAGCAGGGAGGGCCCTGGGGGTGGGACGCCAGGAGCTTCCTGCAGACACAGCGGGCGAGCCAGCCTATCCCGGGACTCACAGCTGTGGGAGGGAAGAGAGGCGGTGGAGAGCTGACTGGGGCTGTAATTCTGCTCCCTGTTTCCCTCTAGTTTCACAGGTTCTTGCTGTCTTTCTGCTTTAATTCGCCTCTCCTCTCTCCCCACATCATGTTCAACCCCCTACCTTGGTCCTTCCCCAGGCCCCCCACCCCATGGGACCAAGACACGGAGAATAGTTTCTGTTTCTGAGGGCTTAGCCTGTGTGAGACACTGTGCTGAGCACGCCCCTGGTTATCTTAGTTAATCTTCAAAATCACCTTTCAAGATAGTTGTTAATTATCCCTGCTTTACTCACTATGAGCTGAGGCTCTACTTGATCTGGCTGAGAGTCCACCCAGCCTGGTTCACCCCCAATGGCCAGGGTCAGGGCACAAACACCCATGGTCCCCGAGCCCTTGACGTAGCTGGAGGGCACAGGGTCTGAGCCTCAGAAGTCCCACTTGTTCTTCCCTGGCTCCAAACCACACTCATTCGGGTGGCATCTGTTCTCTTTCCAACTCATACAGGAAACAAGGGCAAGGTGAGCTCAGAGGGAGCTGGCAGGCACATTCTGGCTCCTGGAAGGTTGGGGCGAGGCTGGGGAGACGGGTCCTGCTAAGGGGGACTGGGTGGGGCAGAGGCATGCTCCGGATGTGAGCCTGTCTGACGGCTGACTCCCCTTTCAGGTCACTGAACAAAGATTCTCGACACCCCCCCACCCCCAGGCACACAGGGGCCAAGGCTGACTCTGCCAATGGAGCAGGAAGGTGGGAGGGGACTTGGCATCTTGAGAACCGCAAGCACTTACGTTCATAAAGGGAACGGTGACCTGTAAGACAACAAAGAAACGGAAATGTGTTAAAAGAGTGTCATCCTGAAAAAGGCCCCAAGGCTTAGATTAGCTGGGTTCCACCTCACCTCATCCAGCTCTGTCATCAGTGGGCCCACTGGTCCCAGATCTGAGTCTCCAGCTTGCAGCTTGAGCCCAATTGTGACAGGCCAAGTCATTACCTTGTCTTCCAGCGGGCTCCCCCACCTCTGCTGACCTCTGAGTTACCGGTTCTCCTGGAGCTGCCACAGAGGGTTTTACAGGTCGTCTCTCTCGCAAAGGGCAAGCAGGGGCTGGAACACCAGCTGCTCAGGAAGCTGTGTGCCCCACTATGTCCACCTGGGGAAGGGGCGCCTTTCCTCACCCAGAGACACCATCTGCTCCTCACCACTGTGCTCCTGGAGCCTGGCATGGACCCAGAACTGCTTCTAACTCACTCAAAGATGCTCACAGTGCACCAGTCCAGGCAGCACCTGGGAGCTGGTTAGATACATAGCATCTCAGGCCCCTCCACCAACTGAAGTAGTCAGAACGTGTGTTTTAACAAGGCCCCAGGTGATTATCTGCACATTGGAGTTTGACAAGGTTGTGGCGCATTCCCCTAAATGCCCAGAGGTTCTTCTTTTAAAATGTTTATTTGCTGATAAATAAATAAGCATTTCTTTTTAATGTTTAAAATAAACGTCAAACGCTCTCCGTTGCTGCACACGGCTTCCTCTAGCTGCGCTGAGTGAGGACTCTCTTGTTGCGGTGCACAGGCCTTCGCTGCCACGGCTCCTCACTGCTCAGCGTGGGCTCCAGGCACACGAGCTTCAGCTCAGTAGCTGTGGCGCACAAGCTTAGCTGTTCCGTGGTTTGCCGGATCTTCCTGGGCCAGGGAAGGAACCTGTGTCCCCTGCATTGGATTCTTAACCACTGGACCACCAGGGAAGTCCCTACCCAGACTTTCAAATCCTCCAATTGTTTGGCTTCTTCCAGTCTTCGATTCTTCACACCAGTTATGACTGTATGCTGCATACCTGCACTGGTGTGATGGGTCCTAAAGGATTTCACTGGTTTTGTCTTCACATCACCCACAGTCAGCCCTTCACCATGCCCCTGCATCCTTCTTACTCCAGAGCCTTTCTGGCACCGCGCTGCCTTCAGGACACATTTATCTGGGTGCAGACTTAATTTAGACTGAGCTTCAGTGGCTTTTCCCTCCCCGACTTCCCTGCATGCTCACCACCAATTTATTTTTCCCTTCTCACTGCCCACTGTCCGCCCTCCCCTGCCTCAGGAATCCTCTGCCCATCAGAGAGTCCCAGTTTTTAAGACACGTATTGCCTAGTGATGGAAAGACACTTAATAAGCCTTATGAACCAGAGATGCACAGACCAGGGGCTGTGAGAACACAGAGGAGGGGCAGCTACCTACTTGGGGAAAAGTTCCAGAGAACACGTTATATTCCACGAGCAGAGTTCTAAAAGCGGTGTGGGGGCTTGTCCAGCAGACAAAGTGCAGAGGGTGGAACGCACAGCCAGGAGTGTGAAAGAGCACAGAGGCAATACACAGTTCTCAGGCACTGTGAGGACCCAGGAAGGCTGGGGTAGGCATGAAGCAGGAGAGGCTGCAAAGCAGGCAAGGACATGGGATTTAATGCTCGTGGAGACAATGGGGGCTCCTGAAGGGTTTCAGTAGGGGAGACCATAATCTCTCACTTTCTCCATCTGCTTCAGTTCTGCCCGTCCTCAGGGCTCTGAGAAGCCTTCCCAGCTGCCTCATCGTGAGGCAGTCTCTCTTTCTGCACTTCTGCTGTAATGCCTTCCCCTGAGCCACTTTTCAGAGCCTACCTGGGTGCCATGCTCGTCAACTTTCGTGTGGGAACACCATGACTCCTGCACTAAATTATAAGTCCTCTGGGGTCAGGAGTTGCACGTTATACTCTCTCCTATCCTGCAGCTTTATACATAGTGCCTGGCACACAGCAGGCACTTAATAAAAGTAATCTCTTCCCCATATGGGCTTCCCTGGTGGCTCAGATGGTAAAGAATGTGCCTGCAATGCAGGAGACCTGGGTTCGATCCTTGGGTTGGGGAAGATCCCCTGCAGGAGGGCATGGCAACCCCCTCCAGTATTCTTGCCTGGAAGAGTCCATGGATAGAGGAGCCTGGCGGGCTACAGTCCATAGGGTCGCAGAATCCAACACAACTGAGCGACTAACACATACATATATATCCTTCCCCATACAGCGTTTCTTTTACAGGCCTGGCAGTAATGATCCTGATTGACACCAGAGGGCAGTGTATCTCTCCACTCATGTCTCATCTGCAGTCAGAGCATCCTTGGAAATGTTTGCTGAAATGTGTGGTGAGCCATGCTTCAGGGTTCACTGGGGTGTTTGTTGGGACTTGGGGTTAGAAGGTGAACCTCAGCCTTGGGAGGACTTATACACCATCACAACAACACCACTCCTCCTTCTCCTGCTTCACTGGCCTGCTCACCCCTGAGATGGCTCAAGAGACAGAAAGACCCTGGCGACCTGAGGTTGGAGGAGCCAGCAGGGGTCCACTCTCCTGAAAGTCTTGGTCTGGTCCCCGGGGATATGCCCAGGCCGCTTTAGGAAGCAGGGAATTATGAAACCATACAGGGAGAGCGTCCTTCCTTCTCTGCCCTCCGTGCCTGGCCTCCCCCTTTCAGCGCCGTGGAGGCTGCACAGCAGAAGTGGCCTGGAAAGGGGAGCAGGACAGCACAGGCGGAGCCATGGGGCTGAAGGCCCATCCAAAGCCCAGATGTGCCGCTTAGCAGGCACCCCATCTTGGAAGCTGGCCTTCTTTTTCATTTGTAAAAGAGAGATTACGAAAAAACACAGCTTACTAGTATGACCGTGAATAAAAGGATTCACATATACAATGGCCCCTTATACACTCTAAGATACCCTTCAAACATGGTTATCTGTGCAGAAAAGGGAGACTCAGACATTCTGTGACTGCTTAAGTCTGGCCTCACAGTCGTAAACCAAGAAGGGACCTGTAAAGTGCATGTGGTCAACTAGCCAGGTCCCCGCCAGCCCCCTGGAGGGTCCAGTCCTGGTGGTGCAACTTAGCATTTCAATTCTGCCCTCCAAGGGTGTTTCTGGTTTCAGGTGGGCTTATCTTCTCCTTGCAAATAGATACCTGAACCTAAACAGCTTTCATTCTACAGTTTACTGTAAGTCTGAAATGGCACCCCACTCCAGTATCCTTGCCTGGAAAATCCCATGGACAGAGGAGCCTGGTAGGCTACAGTCCATGGGGTTGCAGAGTCGGACACGACTGAGTGACTTCACTTTCTTTGTCTTTTCTCTTACATATGAATGCCTTCTGTTCTGAGAGCATGATCATTAAGTCCAGTTCGCTCGTTAAGTCCAACAAAGTTAGCCTAGGTACCCAGCTAACACAACTGGCTATATAGTAGTATACTGCAATAGGTTTATAATACTTTCCACACATAATATGTAAAAACAAACACACAACATTTTTAATCTTAAACTACAGGACCTTGAAAACTACAGTAGTAAACAGCTGGCATCCAGGGGCTGGCATTTACGGAACAGGCAAGAAGATTAATGACTTCACTTTCTTTGTCTTTTCTCTTACATATGAATGCCTTCTGTTCTGAGAGCATGATCATTAAGTCCAGTTCGCTCGTTAAGTCCAACAAAGTTAGCCTAGGTACCCAGCTAACACAACTGGCTATATAGTAGTATACTGCAATAGGTTTATAATACTTTCCACACATAATATGTAAAAACAAACACACAACATTTTTAATCTTAAACTACAGGACCTTGAAAACTACAGTAGTAAACAGCTGGCATCCAGGGGCTGGCATTTACGGAACAGGCAAGAAGATTACTGGCTGGAGGAGGGAGAGGAGATGGGAGATGGTAGAGCTGAAGGACTGTCAACAATAGGAGATGGAGGGCAAGCTACAATTTCACTCATGCCTGATGTTGATGGCACAGGTTCTGGTTCCTTGCTGGATTCAATTCTATCTGTTGTTCAGTCACTAAGTTGTGTCTGACTCTTTGCGACCCTATGGACTGCAGCACCCCAGGCTTCCCTGTTCTTCACTATCTCTTGGAGTTCACTCAGACTCATGTCCATGAGGCTTTATCCAACCTGGGATTTCTCATGATGTACTATGTGTATAAGTTAAATAAGCAGGGTGACAATATATAGCATGAAGTATTCCTTGACCAATTTTGAACCAGTCCATTGTTCCTTGTCTGGTTCTAATTGTTGCCTCTGGACCTGCATACAGGTTTCTCAGAAGGCAGGTAAGGTGGTCTGGTATTCCCATCTTTTTAAGAATTTTCCACAGTTGGTTGTGATCCACACAGTCAAAAGCTTTAGTGTAGTCAATGAAGCTGATGTTTTTCTGGAATTCCCTTGCTTTTTCTATGATCCAACAGATGTTGGCAATTTGATGTCCAGTTCCTCTGCCTTTTCTAAGTCCAGCTTGTACATCTAGTTCTTAGTTCACATACCATTGAAGCCTAGCTTGAAGGATTTTGAGCATGACAGTGTGTGAAATGAGTGAAACTGGGTGAACATTCTTTGGTATTGCCCTTCTTTGAGATTGGAATGAAAACTGACGTTTTTCAGTCCTGTGGCCACTGCTGAGTTTTCCACATTTGCTGCCATATTGAGTGCAGCACTTTAACAGCATCATGATGATTTGCCTAAAGTCATAATAGCAAGTGTTTGAGTCAGGACTGGAGTCAGGACTGAAGGGCCAGTGCTATGGAGTTCCTGCCACATCTCTTGCCTGATTAATTTCCGAGGCTCTGAGAAGAAGGTCCCTATGTACCCTTGCAGGGCCTGGACAGAATGGATTCAGTGGGAACCAACTCAGGGGCTGAGGGCAGCCAAAGAGAACAAAGGCTATTGCCAACTGCAGAGCCCCAGGCACAGCCTCTGTGACCAGCACTTTCTGGAGCTCCCTGTCCACCAGCACCTCTCTTCACCCAGGATCCAGGTACCTTCTTCCGTGCCTCACACTTACGTGAACAGCTGGATCAGTGACAGCCCAGTCACGCTGGCTGTGCCTGAGCAGACAGCAGCTGGGGGCACATCATGGCCAAGGGCATCAGTTCCTGTCAGAGAAGGGAGGAGAAGAAAGTCAGTGAGAGCTGGTGGGGGAGGCTGAGAGGACAGACGCTGGTACACGCTGGCACCTGGCTGTGACCCCAGGACTCTGGAGGGACACTTCCAAGGGGGGCTTGTTTCCTGACCTCCACCACTGCCTTGGTCTGAGGTCCCCCCAGCCTGAGAACCTAGGCTCGGACCTCTAAGGCCACATCCTATCCCGTCCTTATTTCTTTCCCTCAGTGTCACTGCCTGGAACCCTCTGCCCAGCGCAGTATCAGGACAAGAGCAACCTCCTGTGCTGGGAAGCAAGGCTCAGTGGGGTTAGAGAGTCCGGCTCCTCTTCCATGCTCCTGCTGGAGCATGCTGCCCTCTCCCCTGGTGGACGTGTCCCTTTTGGCTGCATAGGGATCCCTCTCACTCTGGCCCCATACACTTCTTTCCCATCCCCTTACCCCATTCTTTCCTAGAACTGCCCCAGTGCCCAGAGTTGCTCACACCTTTCTCTTACTCCAGTACCCTGACTCTCCAGGGCAACATGCCAACCAGACACTTGGATGGATAAGCTCATGCTGATGGAGGTGGAGGAGGTGAGATCCACCGAGGAATCCAGTATAGGCAAATTATTGGACATCCCTTCAAACCAAAATTCTTTATCCACTCAACCTTATTTAGAGGAGCATCCGAGCCCAACCTAGGAATGGGGTGTTGGGGGTGGTGGGGAGAGGAAGGGTGCCCCTGATGGTGACGCTGGGCTGCTGCTCACTGTCCTGAGGAAAACCTGCTCCACTGGGTGTGTGTTTTCATTAGGGAGGGAACCTAACCATGAATGGGATGTGCTGAGCCACCTTCCACAAGGACAGAGCTGACAACCTCCAGGATCTCTGGCTCAGCAGGAAACTGGAGGTCAAAGCACAGACATTTTCATGCCTCAAGGACTGCACCTATCTGAGTCCAGTAGGTCTCAGGAACAGAGCTCCCAGAGGAGCTGAGAAGGCAGTTGGTCACCTGCAGAGGTGCTCCATCCCCGCCTTCACCTCCTTCTAGATCTAGGCCCTAACAATGTCTGTGGTGCCTGCCTTGGATGTTCTGGACACTCAGGCTTTCTCTTCTAAAAGATGTTTTCACTCATATGAAATGTATGTCGTATGTAGCTGGATGTCAGAGTGGGACTCTTCCCACCTAAGTGTTGATTGAGATGCCAGTGGGTTGACATCAGAAGACTGAAGTGAGTTTGAAATAGGTCCCTCCTCCCTGGCCATGTGCGGGGAAATATACACGGGGATACAAATCTGCTTCAGGACTCATGTTGCTGTTCAGTCGCTAAGTCATGCCAGACTCTTTGTGACCCCGTGGAATGCAGCACAACAGGCTTCCCTGCCTTCGCTGACTCCTGGAGTTTGCTCAGATTCATGTTCATTGAGTCAGGATTCATGAGTGCTTTGTAAAAGAGAGATGGGTCAATAATCTGGTGAAGATTTGATGAGGAAGATTTCCTTGGCAAGAGCTGTTGCTGAGCAGTGAACCTCTCACTCCAGCCAGCAAAAGAGGCAGGAGGGCCAAGGAACTGGCAGGGCTCATTGTCTTGGGTCCTGCCCAATAATGCCACCTGGAGGCGTGAGAAGACCCCTGTCGAGGACCCCAGGCCTCCAGATGCCCCAGGGGCTGAGCAAGGAGTTGCCAAGAAGGCCAGGAATAGAGATGATGTGTTTGCCTGGGTTAAGGGACCATCAGGGAACCTCAGAAGAGCCCCAGAAAGCATTCACAAAAGCAGGAACCAATCTAAAGCTACTCTCTGCTCTCTAACCAGTAAGAAATTCCATTTCACAGCAGCTCTTGAGGACAGTGGGAGGGAGGGTAAGAGCAGGGGGAATGTAGATTTTGCGCAATGCCCCAGTTGCAGCAGATCCAAACTGGAGAACAGGAGAAGAGTAATGCTGTTGGGTGGGGAGTATTTTGATTATCACTCATTACTGACACTCTAATTTCTGAGCTGAAACTGCGTCTATAACTTAGAGTGACTTATGAGACTATCACCTAGGAGGGAATAAAAAGCAATGGGCCTGGCATAAGTTTTACTCTAGGGGCAGGGGCAGATTTCTCCCGCTGAATACATTTTAAACTAAAGGGATACTTGATCATACACCATGATCAAGTGGATTTATCCCAAGGATGCAAGGATTCACCAATATACATATATCAATTAGAGTGATACATGACATTAACAAACTGAAGAATAAAACCCATACAATCATCTCAGTATATGTAGAAAAATTTTGACAAAATTCAACACCCATTTATGATAAAAATTCTCCAGAAAGTGGGCACAGAGGGAACATAACTCAACATAGCAAAAGCTATATACGACAAACCCATAGCTAACGACATTCTCAATGGTGAAAAAATGAAATCATTTCCTCTAAGATTAGGAACAAGACAGGGATATCCACTCTCACCACCTTTATTCAACATGGTTTTGGAAGTCTTAGACACAGTAATCAGAGAAAAAGAAATAAAATAAATTCAAATTGGAAAAGAAGTAAAACTGTCACTGTTTGCAGATGATGTGATACTATATATAGAAAATCTTAAAGATGCTACAAGAAAATTGCCAGAGCTCATCTATGGATTTGGTAAAGTTGCAGGTTACAAACTTAATACACAGAAATCTATTGCATTTCTATGCACTAAAAATGAAAGATCAGAAAGAGAAATTCAAGAAACAATTCCATTTACCAGGCATCAAAAAGAATAAAATACTTAGGAATAGAGCTATCTAAGGAGATAAAGGACTGTACTCTGAAAACTATAAGACACTGATGAAAGAAATAAAAGATGACACAAACAAATGTAGAAATATACCATGTTCTGGGATTGGATGGATTCATACTGTGAACATGACTATACTATACCAAAGCAATCAACAGATTCAATGCAATCCCTATCAAATTACCAATAGCATTTTTCACAGAATTAGAACAAAAAAATTTTACAATTTGTATGGAAACACAATAGAAGACCCCAAATACCCAAAATTATCTTAAGAAAGAAAAATGGAGCCGGAGGAATCAGCCTTCCAGAGTTCAGGCTATACTACAAGCTACAGTAATCAACAGGATGATGCTGGCACAAAAACAGAAATTAGATCAATGGGACAGAATAGAAAGTTCAGAGATAAACCATGCACCTATGGTCACCTAATCTATGACAAAGGAATCAAGACTATACAACGGAGAGAAAACAGTCTCTTCAACGAGTGGTGCTGGGAAAACTGGCCAGCTACAAATAAAAGAATCAAATTAGGAAACTCTCTAATATCATACACAAAATAAACTCAAAATAGATTAAAGGTCTAAATGTAAGGCTGGAACTATAAAGCTCTTAGAGGGAAACATAGGCAGAACACTCTTTGACATAAATCGCAGCAAGATCCTTTTTGATCCACTTCCTAGAGTAATGAAAATAAAAGCAAAAATAAATAAATAGGATCTAATTAAATTTAAAAGCTTTTGCACAGCTAGGAAACCATAAACAAAATGAAAAGACAACCCACAGAATAGGAGAAAATATCTGCAAATGAATTGACCAACAGGGATTAATCTCCAAATATACAAACAACTCATGCAACTCAGTATAAAAAAAAAAACACAATCAAAAAGTATTTATGTATGGTGGAAACCAACACAAATATAAAGCAATTATCCTCCAATTAAAAATAAAATTTTGAAAAATGGGCAGAAGATCTAAATATACACTTCTCTAAAGATATACAAGAAGGCTGAAAATCACATGGAAACATGTCCAACATTCTAATTATCAGAGAAATGCAAATCAAAACTACAATCAAAACTATCATCTCACATAAATTAGAATGGCCATTATCAAAAAAATCTACAAATGATAAATGCTGGAGAGGGTGTGGAGAAATGGGAACCCTCTTACACTGTTGGTAGGAAAGTAAATTCATATAGCCATTATGGAAAATTAATATGGAGAGTATTAAAAATCTAAAAACAGAACTACCATATGACCCAGCAATCCCACTCCTGGGCATATACCCAGAGAAAAGATATAATTCAAAAAGATACATGCACTTCCATGTTCCCAGCAGCCTCTGCACAGTAGCCAAGCTGTGGAAGCAACCTGAGTGTCCGTCAACAGAGGAACGGATAGGGAAGATGCGGTGTGTATGTGATGAAATGTCCACCAGGCTCCTCTGTCCATGGGGTTTCCTAGGCAAGAGTACTGGAGTGAGTTGCCATTTCCTTCTCCAGGGGATCTTCCTGCTTGAACCCATGTCTTCTGCTTGGCAGGTGGATTCTTTACCCTAAGTCACCTGGGAAGCCCTTACCCAGCCATAGAAAAGAACAAAATAACACCACTTGCAGCAACATAGATAGACCTAGAGATTGTCACAGAGTGAAGTAAGTTAGACACGGAAAGACAAATATCATACCATGTTGTTTATATATATAATTTTTTAAAGAGTACATACAAATGAATTTAATTATAAAACAGAAGTGGAGTCACAAATGTAGAAAACAAATTTATGGTCACCAGGGGATGTGGGGGGAGGATAAACTGGAAATTGAGATTGACATATATACACTCCTATATATAAAATAGAGAGCTAATAAGAACATGCTGTATAGCATAGGGAACTCAATATAATGAACTCTAATGAACTACATGGGAAAAGAATCTAAAGCCCCTATGCTGTGAAAGACTGAAGGCAAAAAGAAGGGGGCGACAGGAAAGGAGATGGTTGGATAGCATCACCAACTCAATGGACATGTTGCTATTGTTATTCAGTCACAAAATTGTGTCCAACTCTGCAAACTGCAGCACACCAGGCTTCCCTGTCCTTTCCCTTCCTCAGGGGAGCCTGGTATGCTGTAGTCCAAGGCGTTGCAAAGAGCTGGACACGACTTAGTGACTGAACAATAACAACAACAAATAACCGACTCACTTTGCTGTGCAGCAGGAACTAACACAACATTGTAAATCAACAATATGCCAACAGAAATTTTTTTAAAAATAAAGTGATAGAGCTCCTAGATTTTGATCAGTGAGAGTGAGACAAAACAAAAGTCACAGAGTAGGAGAAATGAAAATGGAATATTACCACATATGCTGCAAACATAAGGAAACTAAAGGGTATTAAAAACAACTTTATGCCAATAACCTAAAAATATAGATGAAATGAATACATTTATGGAATAATGTAACCTACCAATATTTCCTCAAGAAGAAATAAATTACTTGAAAGATCTTATAATATGAAGAAATCAAATCATCAAAAGTTGACTTTCAAAATAAAGAAGGAAAAAAGAAAACACGTAGGCCCAGAGAGCTTCACCAGAAACACCTACCAAACATGTAATAAAGAAATCATCCTATCTTACACAAAGCATTCCAAGAACAGAAAAAGAAGAAACACTCTAAGTCATCTTACTATCACTTTTCACTAGCAACAAACAGAAAACGTAATTTTAAAAACATCATATAAAATAATGAGAAAATTACTAAGTTCTAGCAGAGAAGGCAATGGCAACCCACTCCAGTATTCTTGCCTGGAAAATCTCATGGATGGAGGAGCCTGGTAGGCTGCAGTCCATGAGGTCACTAAGAGTTGGACACGACTGAGTGACTTCACTTTCACTTTTCACTTTCATGCATTGGAGAAAGAAATGGCAACCCACTCCAGCATTCTTGCCTGGAGAATCCCAGGGACAGGGGAGCCTGGTGGGCTGCAGTCTATGGAGTCGCACAGAGTCAGACACGACTGAAGCAACTTAGCAGCAGCAGCAGCATTAAGTCCTAGGTGTATATGATCCCCTGGAGTAGAAAGTGCCAACCTATTCCAGTATTCTCGACTGGGAAATTCCATGGACAGAAGAGCCTAGCAAGTTACAGTCCATGAGGACTGTGTTGGTTGGACACAACCAAGAACACACACACATATAATACAGCTATATAGGAGACAACAGAGGATGAGATGGCTGGATGGGATCACTGACTCAATGGACATGACTTTGAGCAAGCTCCAGGAGATGTTGAAAAACAGGGAAGCCTGGCGTATTACAGTCCACGGGGATTGCCAAGAGTCGGACACAATTGAGCAACTAATCAACAATATAGGGATTTTTTTTTAGAAATCTTTAAAATTTTACAGAAAGACTTAAAAATGCCTAAATAAATGGAGAAGTATACTAAAAAGATAAAAATAAAATAAAAAGTAAAGGGATATTTGAAGAAAAAAATCAAAGTTGCTTTTTGGGCATAAATCATACAACATGCTTGCTTAACCAGTTACTTTATATAAAAATGGTCCGTGAAAGTGGAAGAACCCTAAAAAATTTGTCCCAACATCTTTACTTCTCTGGGCTTCCCTGGTAGCTCAGAGGTTAAAGCATCTGCCTGAAATGTGGGAAACCTGGTTTCGATCCCTGGGTCGGGAAGATTCCCCTAGAGAAGGAAATGGCAACCCACTCCAGTATTCCTGCCTGGAGAATCCCATGGACTGAGGAGCCTGGTGGGCTACAGTCCATGGGGTCGCAAACAGTCAGACATGACTGAGCGACTTCACTTACTTCTCTAGACAAAGAAATCAAGTTCAGAGGGGACGAGTGACTTACTTAACCACACACAGCAAGATAGAGATGGAGCTGGAGAGGCACTGGGAGCAGAGCCTCCTGGCCCCTGCTGTCTCTCCTCCCAA
Source organism: Madoqua kirkii (assembly GCA_006408675.1). Lineage (NCBI taxonomy): Eukaryota > Metazoa > Chordata > Mammalia > Artiodactyla > Bovidae > Madoqua > Madoqua kirkii. The sequence continues at coordinate 22,770 of SJYC01046213.1, forward strand.
CACATCTGCCCTTATCTCACCAGGAGCTAAGGTGTCCCTAAAGCTGGGTTTCTCACATTGGCTTGATGGTAACAATCCACCTGAGCCACACATTAAGGCAGAGACTCCGGATCTCCTGAAGCAGCATCTCCAGAGGAGGGACCCAGAATCTGCATCTTTAACAGGTTTGAATCTTGCCATCTGGTCCTTTTGGGAAAAGATGCAGGAATGAAGGTCTTTGGGAGGATTTCAGGCTGGAGGCAGCAGGGAGGGTGAGTGACCTTGCGGAGCCTGTGGCATCATCTGCTGCCCATAACAAGGCTGGATCTGGATTCTGTGTCCTCAGGGCAAACAGGCCAGAAGGAGGACGAGGGGAGTGCAAGGAGAACCAAAGGTAACACGGTGTCTCTGGGTGGGATGGAGCCAATAGAGGTCAGGATGGGGAGCCTAAGGCCATTCTTCTAGTGAAAGCTGGGGGAACATAAAAGCCCCCCTCATCTGATCTCATTTACAAAGCAGAAATAGAGACACAAGCATAGAGAACAAATGTATGGATACCAAGGGGGAAAGGAGGGGTGGGATGAATTGGGAGATTAGTATTGACGTATACACACTACCACATGTAAAAAAGATAACTAATGAGAACCTGCTGTACACAGCACAGGGAACTCTACTCACTGCTCTGTGGTGACTTGAGTGGGAAGGAAATCCAAAAAGGGAGGGATATACGTATATGTATAGCTGATTCACTTGGCTGAAGAGTAGAAACTAACACAACATTGTAAAGCAACTCTACTTTAAAAAAACAAAATAGCCTCCTGATAGAATGTGTTGGAAATGGGTTTCCCAGTCCCCATAAGGCCAGGGGTCTGTGCTGTCTCTGAAGGACCCCTGCCCTCAGTGACTGCAGCACCCAGAGGCAGGGTCATCGCCCTCACCGCCTGGACCAACAGTGACAGGAAACTCCTGCCGTAGCTGGCACCAGCCCATGTAATTAACGATCAGCTGCCCCCTGCACCCTGCTTGGCCCCCTTTGGAGCACAAGTTAATTGAGCAGGGCCGAAGCACAGGCTGATCTCAATTTCTTCTGATGCAATTAAGCCTTCTCCAGTCATTTATTAACTCATGAAATTGACACAGCAGGTTAGCAGCTCCTAAGAAGAGCAGTTTTTTTCTCCCTCATTCTCTGTCTCCGCAGACATCAACGCTCTGGCATGGCTGGCGGAGGGAATCAGACAAAGGGGCTCCTTTACTTTGATTGTGCTTGTGGCCATTATCAAGCCCTGACTCCCGGGATGAGGGTGGGAAGACTTGGTGGGCAGATTGGTCCCTTTGCCCCAGAGGAGGTACCACAGCAGCAGAGAGGTGTGTGCTGTTTGAGTAGGGGCCTCTCTGAGAGATACAGGGAAACTCACCAAATCATCAAGGGAAAAGGGAACCTCAATATAATAACGATAGTAAACAGGCAGTTTATAAAACAGAATCAAAAGGCTAACAAGAAAACGAAGAGATGCCCAAACTCAACATAACCTGGGAAATGCAAATGGAAACCATAGTGAGCTATCTCTCTACACTGGTAGACTAGCAAAAATTGGTGGGGATTTAGGGGCACTGCTGGTGGGGTGTAGTTATAACAGTTGTTGAGGGACAGACTTGCCACTACTTGGTCATACGTATTATGTTCAGACCCCATGAGACAGCATTTTGCTTCTGGGTCTATGTCCAAATTTCTCAATATATCCATATGGGGCCACGTGTGAAGATGTTCATCCCTGTGTTTTTTATGGTGGCAGAGAACTGGAAGCAAGCTCAGTGATCATCACTGGAGAGTATAAAGTCAGTAGACATGCACCTCAGAGGATAATGCAACTGCTGAGAGCAGTGGAGCAATCGGACCCGAGTAACACAGAGCAATAGGGATAAATGCTAGCAGAGGGCTAGGTTAAGAAAAACACACACAGAATTAGATGGATAACACTGCTTATATAAATTTAAAGTACAAGCACATAGACCAACAATTTACATTTTCAAGAACATATACTGGGACTTCCCTGGTGGCCCAGCAACCGGGTTAAGAATCCTCCTGCCAATGCAGGGGACGCAAGTTCGACACATGGTCCAGGAAGAACCCACATGTCGTGGGGCAACTAAGCCCATCTACCACAACTACTGAAGCCCTCAGGCCCTAGAGCCTGTGCCCCACAAGAAGAGCCAGCACAGTGAGAAGCCTGCACACCGAAACTCCAGAGCAGCCCCTGCTCACTGCAGCTAAAGAAAAAAGCCTGAGCGGCAATGCAGGCCCAGCACAGCCAAAATCAAACACAGCAAACCGAAAAAAGAAAAGATCCCACAATCACCAAACTACGCTTAAAAAAAAAATAACACATACCAAAACAAAAACAACCACCCCCTCGCCCAAGCTCATAGATACAGAGAACAGGTTGGCGGTTGCCAGAGGTAGGGAGTGGAGGCGGGAGAAATGGGTGAAGAGGGTCAAAAGGTACAAGCTTCCAGTTATAAAATAAATAAGTCGTGGAGAAATAATATACAGCATGGTGACTATAATAATACTCTATTGTACATCTGAAAGTTTCCTCGAGAGTAGACCTTAAAAGTTCTCATCATAAGAAAAACATTTTTTGGCCACTGGTCACGGGTGATAAGTAGACTTACTGTGGTGATCATTTTGCAATGTATACAAATATGAAATTACTATGTGATATACCTGAAATCAATACACTGTTATCTGTCAATTTTACCTTAATAAATACAAAATCCAAAATACATACCCAAATTGTATATGCTCTAAATATGTTAGAATGGCTGACTGTGGAAGGAGGAGAATGAAAACAGGAATAAGAATAAAAGAGAAAAAGCATAATAGAGAAGAAGGGCCTTGCCCAGACCAGTGATGAACCATATTGTGGACTATCTGAGAAGTAATACTGAGAAGTATAATTAACTTAACCTTCTACATCTGAGGTCCAAACCAAACAAAAGGAAAGGGGTCTCTCACCACCCCCAGGAGGCCCTCCGTGCTGCACACTTCTATCTGACCTTCCTATCGTTCTCAGGTAACTGTATTGTTGCCACACTGGGGTCAAATGGGTATATTTTGTTTTCTTCTTGAAATGACAGACCATTTAAGGGCACTGGAATCCTGTGTCTTCATAGAGCTCCACTCCAGTGTTCTGCACATTTTAGACTGTGGGACGGCAGGTTTAATGGGGAAGCTGCTTTGCATGCAGAGCGTGGGCTGCTTTATGTGGATGACACTTGTCTCTGCGGCTCTTGGGGTCAGGATTCCCGATTATGGGCCTGTTCTCTCTGCTTCAGAGAGATGACTGTGGAGGTCAGCAAGCATGTTAAAGGCTTGGTTCACCTTGGATTCAACTCTCTTTCCCTTTCTGCCTTTCAAAACAACATTCATTACTTCTGACAGAGCTTTTCTGTGTGCATCTTGTTTGATCTTCAGACATGGCAGTTTTTTTTAATTTCTCTTATTTCACAGAAAACATACAGCTCAGAAAAGCGAAGTGGCTCAGCCAAGGTCACACAGCTATTTTGGGGAGAGCCAGGACACCCTGCCCTCACCATTCTCCATGCCCAGTGTAGTTCTTGCTCTGCAAGAGGCCCTGTGCCATGGTCCATTTCCAGGTCACTCCAGTTTTTCTGACTCCACGTTCTATTTCCTGACTCACCACTCGAAGGAGGGACAGGGGCACCATGGCCTGTGTGTTGGGAAGATGCATTGGTCTATATGGTTCACTGGGATTTCTCTCCATCTGTATTTGATCTCTACTGGCATTTGGGAGGTGTTCCGAGCTCCCTAGGCAGCAGGCCTGCAGCCCGCTGACTATGAACAGGCTTGTTAGGAAAGCAGAAGCATCTGTGGGGTTTGCTTCTCCTTGCTAGAAAGATGTCAGCAGTCTGGAAGAGATCCAGGTGAGAACACAGGCCGTTGAAAGGAAGTAAAGTTTGAGGCCAGATGGCGATAAAGAGAGGCAAGGCACTAGGCTAACAGGTGGACCAGAAGGAGCTAACCTGTGAGGGAAGGGTCTCAGGACCATGGAACCATCTAACTCAGAGTAGCAGGAAGGGGGAGGCTTGCTCAAGCTGTCCAAGGGGACAGATGTGAAGTAATGGGATAAAAGGAGACCAAAGACATTGAGACCAAATTAAGGCAAATCTCACAGGACACAAACAAATGTAACAGTGAGATTTGAAATCTGTCAACCTACATTGCACAGGGAAGGTTGGGGAGCATCGTGGAGCTGCCCCTTCTCCTGGCTCAAGTCTAGAGACTTGGCCTATTCATGCTGCTGTTTGGGTTTGACTGGGCCAGGGTGAGGATGCAGCAAGGATGGGACAAGGCAGCTTCTGGGTTTGGGGGCTTAACAATTGCACCAGGATTTATTCAGGATACTTAATCACTTCAGTGAGAATATTCTAAAATGGGCAAAAGGGCCCTGAGAAGGACTTCCCTGGTGGCCCAGGGGTTAAGAATCCACCTGTCAATGTAGGGGACACAGGTTCGATCCCTGGTCTGGGATGATCCTACATGCTGTAGAGCAGCCGAAGACCATGTGCCACAGCTACTGATCCCGCGCTCCAGAGCCCCTGAGCCTTTACTACTGAATCCTGTGTGCCTAAAGCCTGTGCTCCACAGCAAGAGAAGCCACCGCTATGAGTAGCCCCTTTTCACTGCAACTATAGAAAGCCCAGAGGCAGCAACAAAGATCCAGGACAACAACAAAAATAAACAAATATTTAAATAAATAAATATTTATTTAAAGGCCATTTGCAGGTGATAAAGCAATGGAGGCAGCAGGCCTTTTGCTACCTCTGCAGGTGGGGCAACACTTCATGAAAACCATGGGAGAGCTCCTGGTAGAATCCTGTGGGTTTAGTGAGCAGAATGGGAAGTTTATATCCAAAATGCCTCCTATTCTTAATAGTTCACACACACTCACACACACTCAAGTCAACTGCATGCCACAATATATGACTCCTATTTCATATTCTGGGTTTACTAATTCTCAAGTAATTCTTTGGGTGTCTTTGTGGAGTTCCGATAACTTTCTAAAAACTGACCTACATGATTTGTCAATATTATCTTGCGCAGAGGGAGCAAAACTAAGGAAACAGTGTTTGTATCTCGATGAGTTGTATTTCTGTCTGTGTTACATGCACTGATTTCTCTGGCCGTGAGAGTGGCCTGGGATGGCTCTTCCAGCTGAATCTTTATCACTCTGCACCCTGTAGATGGGGTAGGGAGGCTTCCCCAAGAAACCTTGGGGCTTCCAGCTCCGCACAAGAAGTGGAAACGGAGATAGGAGTCCCGTTTCATCCACTGGTCCCTGAGGGCTGAAGGGGGTGAAAACTGCTTGTGGCCAGATTACTCATCAGAGAAAGCTCCAGAACAGACTGGATACAGATAAGCCATGCTCTCTCAGAAAACAGGTTACAAAAGAGCAACTTTACATTTTTGTGTGTGTGCAATAGGGAAACATACACTATTTATAGCTTTCCCCCTCCTCTGCTTTCTGCTAATCTGTGTCTACCAGCTCATCTGGACTGGAGAGTAAAAGGTAAATCGGGAGACACCATTCTATTTGAATAGATGCGACCTGACCTGAATTCACTTAGACAATGAAAGGAGAAGAGGAGAAATTTAAGAGCTGGCATGAAAGGCACTTGAAAAGCATTCTGGAGGGACTGAAAAGAGGAGGAGACTTGAGATGGCTGCCATGTGCATGAGACTGGGAGAGGTGGAAATGGGAAAGAGGTTATTGTTCAGTCGCTCAGCTGTGTTTGACTCTTTGCGACCCCGTGGACTGCAGCACGCCAGGCTTCCCTATTCTTGACCATCTGCCGGAGCTTGCTCAAACTCACGTCTACTGAGTCAGTGATGCCATCCAACCATCTTGTCCTCTGTCATTCCCTTCTCCTCCTGCCTTCAATCTTTTCCAGTATCATCAGCCTTTTTTAATGAGTCACTTCTTTACATCAGGTGGTCAATGTATTAGAGCTTCAGCTTCTCCATCAGTCCTTCCAATGAATACTCAGGATTGATTTCCGTTAGGATTGACTGGTTTGATCTCCTTCAAGTCCAAGGGACTCTCAGGGTAAAGAGGAGTTTTCAGTATTTTCTATATTATGAATGAAATTTATTCCCTTGGGATTTCCCAAAATCTTCAATAAAAGTTTACATTCCTTTCCACATAGGTTTTGCATATTGGATTGAGTTTAAATAAGACACTTTGAGGAGACTGAGCCCACAGGACAACTTTTCCTTTTCTTTCACAGGTTATCATCATAAAGAAGGACGACTTGTCCAAAGAAAGATAACTTGTGGAGAAGACTTTGAGAGTCCCTTGGACTGCAAGGAGATCCAACCAGTCCATCCTAAAGGAGATCAGTCCTGAGTGTTCATTGGAAGGACTGATGTTGAAGCTGAAACTCCAATACTTTGGCCACTTGATGTGAAGAACTGACTCATTTGAAAAGACCCTGATGTTGGGAAAGACTGAAGGCAGGAGGAGAAGGGGATGACAGAGGATGAGATGGTTGGATGGCATCAGTGACTCCATAGACATGGGTCTGGGTAAACTCCAGGAGTTAGTGATGAACAGGGAGGCCTGGCATGCTGCAGTTCATGGGGTCACAAAGAGTTGGACAGGACTGAGTGACTGAACTGAACTGAACCAGTAACTCTTGGGCTTCCCCTGTGGCTCAGCTAGTAAAGATTCTGCCTACAATGTGGGAGACCTGAGTTTGATCCCTGGGTTGGGAAGATCCTCTGGAGAAAGGAAAGCCTACCCACTCCAGTATTCTGGCCTGGAGAATTCCATGGGCTGTAGTCCATGGGGTTGCATACAGTTGTACACAACTGAGTGACTTTCACTTTCACCAGTAACTCTCAGAGGTGGGAGGATGCCAATTTAGGTCAAGTTGGAAAGAGATATAGAAATTAGTGTTTATGAACTTCCTAAGTAGAAAGACAGAGAAGATAGGGATTTGGTAGGAAATACGAATGATATGCCAGCAAATTTGGAAAACTCAGCAGTGGCCACAAGACTGGAAAAGGTCAGCTTTCATTCCAATCCCAAAGAAAGGCAATGCCAAAGAATATTCAAACTACTGCACAATTGCACTCATCTCACACGCTAGTAAAGTAATGCTCAAAATTCTCCAAGCCAGGCTTCAGCAATATGTGAACCATGAACTCCAGATGTTCAAGCTGGTTTTAGAAAAGGCAGAGGAACCAGAGATCAAATTGCCAACATCTGCTGGATCATGGAAAAAGCAAGAGGGTTCCAGAAAAACGTCTATTTCTGCTTTATTGACTATGCCAAAGACTTTGACTGTGTGGATCACAATAAACTTTGGAAAATTCTGAAAGAGATGGGAATACAAGACCACCTGACCTGCCTCTTGAGAAACCTATATGCAGATCAGGAAGCAACAGTTAGAACTGGACATGGAACAACAGACTGGTTCCAAATAGGAAAAGGAGTACGTCAAGGCTGTATATTGTCACCCTGCTTATTTAACTTCTATGCAGAGTACATCATGAGAAACGCTGGGCAGGAAGAAGCACAAGCTGGAATCAAGATTGCCAGGAGAAATATCAATAACCTCAA
>SJYC01046214.1:0-20601 GCA_006408675.1 Madoqua kirkii
AGCAACAGTTAGAACTGGACATGGGACAACAGACTGGTTCCAAATAGGAAAAGGAGTATGTCAAGGCTGTATATTGTCACCCTGCTTATTTAACTTCTATGCAGAGTACATCATGAGAAATGCTGGGCTGGATGAAGCACAAGCTGGAATCAAGATTGCTGGGAGAAATATCAATAACCTCAGATATGCAGATGACACCACCCTTATGGCAGAAAATGAAGAGGAACTAAAAAGCCTCTTGATGAAAGTGAAAGAGGAGAGTGAAAAAGTTGGCTTAAAGCTCAACATTCAGAAAATAAAGATCATGGCATCTGGTCCCATCACTTCATGGGAAATAGAGAAACAGTGGAAACAGTGTCAGACTTTATTTTGGGGGGCTCCAAAATCACTGCAGATGGTGACTGCAGCCATGAAATAAGAAGACGCTTACTCCTTAGAAGAAAAGTTATGACCAACCTAGACAGCATGTTAAAAAGCAGAGACATTACTTTGCCAACAAAGATCCATCTAGTCAAGGCTATGGTTTTTCCAGTAGTCATATATGGATGTGAGAGTTGGACTATAAAGAAAGCTGAGCGCTGAGGCATTGATGCTTTTGAACTATGGTGTTGGAGAAGACTCTTGAGAGTCTCTTGAACTGCAAGGAGACTCAACCAGTCCATCCTAAAAGAAATCAGTCCTGGATGTTCATTTGAAGGACTGATGTTGAAGCTGAAACTCCAATCCTTTGGCCACCTGATGCGAAGAGCTGACTCATTTAAAAAGACCCTGATGCTGGGAAAGATTGAAGGCAGGAGGAGAAGGGGACAACAGAGGATGAGATGTTTAGATGGCATCACTGACTCAATGGACACGAGTCTGAGTAAACTCTGGGAGCTGGTGATGGACAGGGAGGCCTGGAGTGCTGCAGTCCATGGAGTCACAAAAAGTCAGATGTGACCAAGAGACTGAACTGAACTAAAAACATGTATCAGTGTAATTTCTATTGTTACTAGGAGAAAAACTACATTGTGACCTGAATTGTATGGGATAAGCATTTGATAAAATTCAAAAGAGCATTCATGAGGGGAAAAAATTTTTTTTTTTATTTCTTTACAAACTAGAAAGAGAAAGGAATGTCCTTAATATGACAAAAGGTTTCTTCAAAGTAAAAATGCAAATCTTGTTCTCAGCTGTGAAATATGAACACATGCTCGCTACAATCAGGAGTAGCCAAAGGGCGTACACCATGCCCACCCGGTCTCAGCTGGGTACCAGAAATCTGAGCAGGGTACTGAGGCAGGGACGAGCCAGGTGCAGAGCAGAAGGAAGCCAAACCGTCATGATACGCAAACTTTAAGTTCTTCATAGACAACTTCCAATTATCTGTAAACTCGCAGAATTAACAAAAAGACTTTAGTAAGTTTGCTCGACATAAAATTAATATATGGGTCAACTCCATTTCTACGTACCAATAAAAAAAAGTTAGGAAATGTAATTTGTAAAAATATGTTTTGCAATAGCAACAACAAAATAAGGTACCAAGGAGTAAACTTAACAAAAGATATATAAGACCTTTTTGGAGAAAGTTATAAAACTTTGGTGGGAGACAGTAAATACGACCCAAATAAACAGAATGACAGAATTTTTCTATGGATAGGAAGACTGAATAGCTTCAAGATCTCATTTCTACCCAAACTGTTAAATAGATTCAGTGAGTTCCAACAAAAATCTCAAGAAGATATGTGGTGGAACTTTGTGATCCAGAATTCGAAAAGGGCCAAGAATAAGCGAAAAGATGAGCCCGTTCCCCCAGATTAAAGACATATATAGAGCTTCAGTGATTAGGATGGTGTGTTACTAACACAAGGATGAAAAACAGATCAACAGGAAAAAAAAAGGGAGAGAGCTCAGAAACCGACCCACACTTAAAAGAGACACATGGTCGATCAGGATTGCAGACCAGAGGGCTTACCCATAAACGAAAATGCATTCCTGTCTCACACCATACATAAAAACCAATTCCAGGCAGATCAGGAAGTAAAATAAGAAAAGTAAAATTTTGAAGCCTTTTTTACAAAATAATAAATAATATCTTAATGATCTTTTTATACGAGCGAGAAAAGCACAAATCATAAAGAAAAAATTGACAAAATTGATTAATAATATGAGCAGAAGCCCTTCTTCTGAATCAGTTTCGTCAGTTTTTCTCTATAATTTGTGCTTTTCTCGCTCGCTTAAAAGGTCTGCTCAGTAAAAGCACCACTTGAAAAGGGAAAGGATCAGCTTCAGTCTGAGACAATATTTGTGAAACACAACTCGCAGAGAGTCATTATTCAGAATATGTGAAGGATCCCGATGAATAAGGAAGAAAAAGAGCAGGGAATATACAGCAGACATAAACGAGTCTAGCTGTGAAAAGAAACAGGAATGGCCGATATATACGAACACGTCTATGTGAAGACACACTCGGCCTTATCAATCACGGGACCGCAAACTCAGATTACAGCAAAGCAGCTTTTCAAAAACAAAGCCCCACAAAACCCAGCACTGGCAAGAATGTGGAACCACAGTACTCCCCCGCTTTGCTGGGAAGAGTAGGGATGGGCTCCACCCCACGGGGAAGCAAGTTGACGTTAACTCTGAACTAATCTGCTCTGTGTTCACTCTGGCCGTCTTCTAGAGTGCCGTTCTGTATGTCAAAGGACAGAAAGCTCAAGTCAGTGGTTCCAAGACACCCCCATCGCCAGGGTCCTGGGTATGACGAAGCCTTGGCCTGTCCAGTGCGTTCAGTGAAACCTGAACTCCCTTAAGAGGGAGCGAGGCAGAGCTTGGGGCATTCGTTTTACTGCAGGGATCATAATGGTGGCCTCCCAGTTATAAAAGTCAGTTTCAGGCCAGAGGTGGCGTGGTTCTGGAGCCAGAAGGTCTAACGCAGCTTCCTGATTTAGCCGAAGTGGCTTCCTAATTGCACGTAGCGCTCTGTGGCTTTGCAGCCAGAACTGCCCTGGCGGCTTTCCAGCCCCAAACGTAGCTTCCTGATGGAGGGGCACAAGGCAGCGTTTCCGGTGGCCCAGGCTTTGGGAGTCATTCCTAAAAGCTCAGCCTAGAGTCTGTTCCCTCAACCCTCCCAACATCTCTGCAAATGACCAATAACCTATAATAAATCCCTTTCCGTTTTGATGGCTAGGGTCTTGTGTTCTTTGTAACTGGATCTTGACTGATCCACCTGGCAAAGGTGGACTCACAGATGCCAGCCATACCCCTGCAGTCACATCCTTAGATATGCGCCGTAGACAAACTCCTGGACAAGCAGACCACAAACATGCATGAGATGTTACTGCAGTACCGTCTGTAATAATAAACACGGAAAAAATCCAGTGCCAATCAAGAGTGAATGTAGATGTTAGTCACTCTTTGCGAGCCCAGGGACTGCAGCCCACCAGGTTCCTCTGTCCACGAGATTTTCCAGGCAAGGATGCTTGGAGTGGGTTGCCATTTCCTTCTCCAATCAAGAGTAGGATGAATAAATAATGTAAGAGAATAGGACACAGACATGAAAATGAATGACCTGTACCTTCACATATCAGTTGGAAAAATTGCAGAATCAATGTTGAGTGAAAATTATGATTTCATTTATATAAGCTTAGAGCTAAAAAATGTATTACTTGGAGGTATGCATACTTATGTGATTAGACTAAAGAAAATACAGGAAGTAGTCAACACCGCATGTAAGATAACAGAAAAGGTCCGGGGTTTTTGGAAAGGGACACACAGGAGGTGTCAAAGCCACTGGAAGCGTGTTGTCCCGAAGGCATCGTCTGTACAGTTCTGAAGCGCCAAGCAGCGTGAAGGGCATCGCATCCCCCATGAGCGTGGTTGCCAAACATATTCAATTGTAATCGAATCAAGCCTTGGGTTCCATTTCAGTTCCAGATGCAGGAAGATCAGAGGACAGGGGAACCAGCTGAGCAGGACTGTAAGGAAACCATCAGAAAGAGCCAGACTGTGGACACGCAAGGGCAGGGGTCCAGCCGCTTCAGAAGCAGTGTGTTTGGGAGGAGGAGGGGAGGGGGCGATCATTCTAGACAAAGAGGTATGTTCCTGAGGGATCTTGTTCTAAACAAACCAGTTATGCAAACCATGTCGGGGACACCTGCGGAAATTTAAATATGGACTGTGGAATTATTCGCTGAGTTAGGTGTGATACTGGTATTGCAGTTATGTAAGAGAATGTCACTTTCAGAAAGGAGCACTCAAGTATTTAGAAGTGGAGCTTTGGGGTGTATAAAATTTAACTTTTAAATGGTTTATAAACATAGTAAATGCATATATTTAATATGTATATATGTAAGGATTAAATATAAAGCAAACATGGGAAAGTATTTAAAAATTATTCAATCTAGGTATATATTAAGTGTACTTGTACTTTTCTATTACTTTTTAATAGTAATTTTTTACTTTTTCCTAATACTTTTTCCTAATAAATTTCAGAAATTTTTCATAATAAAAGGACAAAGTAAAAAATGAAGGAGAAGAATGCAAAATTGATAAAAGTACTAAAGAGTGTTGCCAACAGTTGTTTAACAAATATTTGACACCTACATATACGAAACATTTTCAATGGTAAAATAAAATTTGTCCTAGAAAGAAGGCTTTCAGATGGAAATTATCTCGATGGAGTCACTGGAGGGAAACATTCGGAAACCACTGCTCTGGACAGAATACTTTCTAGATCAAATCAAAATAAGGGAGTGCTTGGCCCACGCTGATGGTCCCTGGAAACCTGCTCGTCGGGGCCGAGTTGGTTGAGAGCCCCTCAGCCCCACGAAGGATGCCACAGGCGGCGGCAGGTGGTGAGGCGGGCGTGACATCACAGAGGGGCCTTCTGTGAGCAGGTCCCCGCCTGGCGAGGGAACAAGCAGAAGAGGGGCTGGCCGGAGGCCCCGGCGACAGGCACGCGCGCTGGGTTCAGTGGCCACTGGTTCCTTGAGCAGAACACCTATCTCTACGTAAGAGCATTCCTCCTGGAAGGCGATGGACTTCCAACGGCAGTCTCTTCAGACTCATCTCAGGGAACCACGCAGGTAGGCAGAAAGCAGGCCGTGGGGCGGCGGGGCCGGTGAGAGGGAGCCAGACCCCAGCCCTGGTCACCGAGGCCGCCACCTTCACAGGCTGGGCTTACGGCGCCCCATGCTTTGAACGAAAGACCCCGTGTGAGCAAGGGTTCTGTAGCTTCACAAGAGCTTTAGAACTCCTGTTACGAGAGCAAAGCATGAGACAGAAGATGGCAGAGGGGCCACAGAAGGCCTCAAAGTCAGACTTTCACGTCAGGTCGGCGGGGACTCCCCGCACTTGGTTTAAGCCAAAAGGCCGAGAAGCGATTGGTCAGCGGGGAATCCCTGCGTGACAGAGGAAATCGGAAATCCCGAGTTTCCTCGGGAGGCACAGAATGGTGAACACGGAGTTTCAGAGACTAACTCTTAGTTGCAGGGCTCGGGACGAGGACCAGAGCTGGGAGACAAAACAGAGCAGCAAAGGCTCCCAGGGCCACAGATAAGAAGGTCCTGAATTAGAGGGAAAGACGGGGCAAGACGCAAGGGGCCTTGCAAAGAGAGAAGATTCCAGCCTCAGCGCCTAATGTGACTAGGGGACAGAGGCAAAGCGGAAGTCCCGACGTCCATCCAGGTTTCCGGTGGGATGACTGGCTAGCGCTTGGCGTGAGCGCAGCGCTGCGCTAATAGAATGACACACCCCGGCGGCTGCTGCAACACGCGCTTCTCAGCACCCTGGAGGCTGGAAGTTCAAGACAAGGCGCAGGCAGATCTGGTATCTGGGGGATAGGGTTGACTTCCTGGTTCATAGACCGTGTCCTCCTACAGCGGGAGGGGTGAGGGAGCTTCTGGAGTCCCTGTGGAGGGGCAATAATCCCCCCCGAGAGGGCTCTCCACCTCATGACCTCACTGCCCCATCTCCTAACACCACCCCACTGGGCATCAGGTTTCAACATTTGAACTTGGCGGACCAGGCATTCACCTCTAGGAGGCCAGAGAGAGACACTCGGAGAACTGCAGAGAGCTGCATCTGGGGCCTGGGGGTGACGGCAGGAACGCGGGCACTGCTTATAGGCAGTCAGTCAATCCACTGATTCCCACCACCGTTTCTATAGATATCTCAGCACCCGGGACTCTCGACTCAGCTTCCTCATTACCTGGCTGATTTCTGTCTTCAGTACGTCCCATGGAGCTAGACACCGCCACGTCTCACCTGAACTACACCCCAGAGTACCCCGACCCTTCTCTGACTTGCCTTTAGGGCTCCCAGGCAGCTGAGTGGTAAAGAATCTGCCTACAGGGCAGGAGGCTGGGTTCGTCCTTGGGTTGGAAGCTCCCCTGGAGGAGGGAATGACAGTGTGCTCCAGTGTTCTTGCCTGGAGTATCCCAGGGACAGAGCAGCCTGCAGGGCTACAATCCACCGGTCGCCAAGAGTCAGACATGACTTAGCAACAAAACAACAATACACCTTGTCCTTCCACAGTAGCCACGTGATCCTTCCGGGCTGAAAATCTAATCTATTTTACCTCTTTTGGCATTTGCATTAAGAAGGAACCCTAGATTAGGAAATGGTTGTTGGTTCCAGGCTCAAAGATCCAAAAGGCAAGATGAAGCTAGCCAACTCTTCCCCCAGCCTCGGCCCCCCGGGGGAGCTAAGCCAGCTGGAAACCCCTACGCTTTCCTGACCTGCCCCTCCCAGCACTGCCCGCTCCCCAGAGCCGGCAGGAGGTCACAGTAAGCCTTCCAAGAGTTGCTCCTTAAAAGACAGGTCAGGAAGTGAGGGCACATTTATCTCTGTATGGAAGACAGGGCCTCCTCTGAGCAAGCGTGAACCAGTCTTCCTGTGGCTGAGTCAACAAACACCTGGAACAAGTCTCACCACTGCCCCCTCTGAATCAGCCTCCACCTGTGCCCACGCACAGCTCTGCACACGCTGTCTCCCTGACCAAAAACCCACGTGGCCCCCACTGCCCACACTGGTGACCCACCCTCAACAGGGACGCTTCTCCAACGTGGCGAGACTGTAGTCCCCCTTGGAGGATTCTGATGGATAAGACAGAAAGTGAAGTCACAGTCCTCACGTCTCTCTTACATGCCAAGCATTTTATGTCCAGCACTTTATCTGATCTTCCCATATTCCCCTAGAGGCTTAGTCCGGTCACCTTTGACACTAAGACGCGAGTAATCTGTCCAAGATCACATCACATCATTAGCAAAGCGATGGAACTGTAATTCAATGCCAAACCTCTTTTTTTTTTTTTTTTTTGGCATCATGTGATCCCTGGCCAAACACATCCCTTTCCTGAGCATTCAAGAGTTTAAAAAATCTGACTCTTAAATGGGTGCCTTGTTTTGTACACAAGTGACACCTTAATTTGTAACAGTTAATATTATCCTCACACCACTTAGTTTTTTGATGACTTCAGTATACTCATTATCCACCTTGCCCACCCAGCCTTACACACACACACACACACACACACTCACACACACGTCTTAGAGATCAGGCCGCTCCTCTGCCATTCTTGACACCCGGCCGTCTCCACTCCTGACTGTGTGTTTCTCTGGGCCCTCTGCCTCTGGCCCGCCATCCACTCTCCATGCTGTAAACACGCCTCTGGGTCCTGCTCCTGCTCCCGCTCCCCCCAGGCTGAGAATAAACCTGGTCCTAGGCTCCAACTGAACACCTCATTACTGCTTCCTCATTTTCTGAACTTTTGTTTAAGACGTTATGGGTGTGTCTGTCTAACAGAGCATAGGTCACTTGAAGACGAGAACTAGCTTCCTGTCATCCTTACGTACCCCAGCCTATTAGAAAAGATAAAGAAAGCCAGAGATGGAGACAGACTTTATGGTGTGATTGTGGACACAATTCCGTGACCAAAAATGACAGCTTTCCACCCTCCTGATGGCATCCTCAGGTCCTTGGCTTGCTTACTCCTTAATATATTATAATACTTCTCGCATGTTGCAGGAAAGCAAGATCCTGACATCTGTTGTGGAGAGGAAGAGCAGGTCTGACAGCTTTAGACACCTTTTCTTGATCATTTTCAAGGCGATGCTCCTTCCGGTGCAGTGTTGATGACGCTTGCAGCCCAAGCACAGAGGTCAGGCCTGCTCACAAACTCCATCTGGACCTCAGGAAGAAGCGACATCCCAGGAGCCTCCGTTCTGACCTGGACTTTAGTAAATTCCTTTTGTCGGGACTGTAATTGCAGGTGGTGATCAGAGGCCGCAGAAATCCCGGAAGAATTTTATGGCATTCCAGACAGGCACAGGCCAGCGTGGAGGAGAAGCAGCAATAAGACTTGGCAATACAGGGAGGGCGTGGAAGTTATTTCCGAGGAGAGACAATGGTAAGACCAACTGAACTGGTTCTGGTGTAGGAGGGCAGAATTCTTAGAAGGGCACCTTTTGTATCAAGACAATGATTTCACTGGTCTGAGCTCAGAAGCTGTTCAAACACCAGTGTTCTGAAAACCAAACTCTCTTTTGCTTCTGGTGCCTTTCGATCTCCCATCTGGTGTCTCTAAATTAATGTTGTTGTAGCCAGAACTTCCATTTGATTGCAATGGCTACTTTCGTGTCTCTTACTGCTGGCTTTAATAACTTTTAATGACCTGAGAAATAGTTGGCTGAGTTCCGT
This sequence comes from Madoqua kirkii, assembly GCA_006408675.1. Lineage (NCBI taxonomy): Eukaryota > Metazoa > Chordata > Mammalia > Artiodactyla > Bovidae > Madoqua > Madoqua kirkii. Next base: position 8,680 of record SJYC01046214.1, read on the forward strand.
TTTCCACTTCCTCCAAGTCCAACGATGGTGCACCCTACGCCCTGTGTGTGGAAACAGAGGAGTCAGCACTCATTCTTCCTGACTTATCTTCACCCCAGCATGCCTGGACTCTTGAGGGCAAAAACAGAGCGGGAAAGCGGGTTTCTACCTTGCTAAGTAATAGCAGGCAAATCCAGATGTCTCAAGAGCTCCCAGCCTACGGAGGTCATCTGTCTGCTGCTGTGTGTGCGTCCTTGTTCAGCAGCATCACGGGGCAGGGTGACTCACGGTGGACAGCCACGAGTGAGACCCACCCTGTCAGGGCGCTCCCATTCTGCAAGGGGAATCAGGCGGGTGCTCAGATCTATCCACGACCCAGGTAGCAGGAGGTCGACGCCCCAAGAGAGGCAGACAGGGCTGCGGAAGATGGAATGAAAGAGAGATTTCATCCCACCGGGGAAGACGTGGTGGAGGTCCCAGGCAGTCTGGGGGACTTTGAGTTTGCAATCAGTTTGCAAGCAATTCAAGTGCAAGGACTCACAGGCAGTAGGGACATGGGTCAGGAATCAGGAGGAAGAGGGTGTGTCTGGGAAGTAAAGAGCCCACAGTTATGATGGGAAGAGTTCATTCTCAGTTCCCCAATGTCTGCTTTGACCACAGTAAGTGCACTCATGTGAATCTTCAAGTTTCAAACTGCTCAGTCGTGAACGTGCGTGCACATGTCAAATCACGATAGTTTGTCCATGTGTCTGGCTTGCACTGTTGCATCCCTGCGTCCTCTACAAGTGGTTGTGCTGTTGTGTACTCTACAGAAATGCCCAGAGTACAGTACACAGTGTCTTTATCTCAAGCCCTGGATGTCCAAAAGCAAGCATGAAAGCGTAATGATGTGGCTGGCACCGCTGTACTTTTTAGGGAACTGTACGACAAGCTTTGCTGCTGCTGTTCAGTTGCTCAGTAGTGCCCAACTCTTTGTGACCCCGTGGACTATGGCACGCCAGGCTTCCCGTCCTTCACCGTTTCCCAGAGCTTGCTCAAACTCATGTCCATTGAGTCGGTGATGCCATCCAACCATCTCATCCTCTGTCGTCCCCTTCTCCTTCTGCCTTCAATCTTTCCCAGCATCAGGGTGTTTTCCAAAGAGTCGGCTCTTCACATCAGGTAGCCAAACTATTGGAGGGTCAGCATCAGTCCTTCCAATGAACATTTAGACTTGATTTCCTTTAGGACTGACTGGTTTGAGCTCCTGCAGTCCAAGGGACTCTCAAGAGTCTTCTCCAACACCACAGTTCAAAAGCATCCATTCTTTGGCTGTCCTTGGTGGTGGTTTAGTCGCTAAGTTGGGTCTGATTCTTGCAACCCCATGGACTATAGCCGGTGAGTCTCCTCTGTCCATGGGATTCTCCAGGCAAGAATACTGGAGTGGGTTGCCATTTCCTCCTCCAGGGTGCTCGTTAAAAACGTTTTGTTTCTGGGATCATTCTTTATATATTATTTGTGTGAGAAGTATTATAAACCTATTAAAATGCAGTATTTATAACCAATTGTGTTAGCTGGGTACCTAGGTGAACTCTGTTGGATTTGACAAACCAACTGGACTCACGCATGCGCTCTCAGAACGGAGCGCCTTCTCGGGTAGGACTCGCTGCTGTGGGCGCCTTCGTCCAAACCCCACGTGCAGCTGGGGCTGTGTGTTTCCCAGCAGAGTCTTCCTCCTGCAGCTGAGATCGAGGACTTTGGCTTAGGCAAAGGTGCAACTCGGTGTTTAAAGTGAAAGCTTTTTTGGTTTGTTCTTGTTTATTTCAGATTTCTAAGGTACTACCTTAGAAATCTTTTTTATTTTATCTTTTTTATTTTAAAAGTGCAAAATTTCTTCTAAAAAGTCATTTATATCCCTACCAGCCAGCGATGATACGCTTCATAGTACCAAAATTCTCTTTTTAGTTAATGCAACTAATTCAAATTAATACCTGGATACTGATTTTTTGTTACTTGCATATTCTTTTTTAAAAACGCCTAGACATTGGTAGTCACGACTTCTGGTATTATTTTCTCTTTAAGTAGCATACTGGGGCCTTCATTGACATACGCATCTACAGCGCCATTTTGGATTTCTGTAGTGTGTTCTATCTCCTTCTGGACAGATATTCAGGTTATGTCCACTTTTATCCTGCTTTGGGGGAAGGAAATGGCACCCCACTGCAGTATTCTTGCCTAGAGAATCCTGTGGACAGAGGAGCCTGGTGGGCTGCTGTCTATGGGGTCATTCAGAGTCGGACATGACTGAAGCGACTTAGCAGCAGCAGCAGCATACTGCTTTCAGATAACGCTGTGATAAACATCCTTGTATGTGCACCCCTATGCATGTATCTGGACATTTTTCCTAAATATAAATTTTTGGAAGTAGAATTACAGGGTCCAAGAGAACACAGATCTGTTTAATTATCACACAGATGTGTTTAATACAATTGAACACACCTTTAATGAAGGAAATTAAAACATAATTAAGAGAAGTAAAGGCATGTTTCCCTGTATTAATGCACACCATCCTTAGAATTTGACACCAAGTGCTGTAAGCGTTGGCCTCATCTCACTTCATTAAATACTTCCCACCAATCACTTGGCCCCCTCCCCATCCATACTCCCCTCTTGAACCCCCTATTCTTGCGAGGCCTGAGCTACTGGCTAACCTCTTTAATCAATAAGAGACTCGCTCTGCATGGCATTTAGTGACCCATTTTCACACACAGTGGGATGATGGGTGAAGCCACAGGAATGTCGATGTAACAGGCAACGGAGGCAGGGAACCATTACGAGGCAGCCCCCAACTAACTGCTCACCCTCAAAGCAGCTGTCTCCCCTCCGGGGAGGCGTTCTCAGAGTCAGTTCACCAGTGTGAAATATTCTTGCTCTTGTATCAGCATATCTTTTCATTAAAACGGTCACCAGAAGCTTCACTTTGGGGAGCTCTACCCACTTGCCCCAGTATACCTTCTTTTGCCATCAGAGAGAAAGGAAACGTCCCTGCCACCACGAAAACAGAGTTGGACCAAATTCTGCCCACTGTTGGGCCAAGTCACAGGTCCCTTGGCCTCGGTCTTCCTTTCTACTGTGCATTTCAACTCAGGATGGAGACCCTCAAATTACTTAGTCCACTGAACTCAAACTCTATCACAGTATCAGCCACAAACACCACGTCCTGCCCCATCTATGGCAGGCTGCAGAAGTCGGGAGAGTTTAGGATGGGAGCCTGGGGTCTGATTTCATGCCCTTGCAGCTCACTGAAGAAAAAAGACTTGTATTTTTAAATTTCTTACAAATTTCACAAGAGAACAAAAGAAAAAGATAATCGAGTCTTAAAAATTTAGCCTAAAAAAAAATATATATATATATGAATATATGTAATGTAATATAACTTTTAAAAACCTAACCAAAATGAGTGGCTGCTTTTTCTTTCCCTGAGTTTGATGTTTGATTTATTACCTTCCCAATGTCAAATTTTATTTTCTATTATCCTCTTACATGTAGTGGGTATTCAGTAAATGTCTATTACAGGGGACTAAATTTAATATACTTAGGTCAATATAGTTCATGCATTCCTAGTGGTTGTTTATAGTTGGAAAACATTAATGACAACCATTTCAGTGTAGAGATAATACCAAAGAGAGCGATCCTGAGACACCCGAGGTGAGTTATTAAATCCTAATTTCACCAAAACCAATACCACAAATTTGTAATAACTCATCCAGCTCTTAGAAGGGAACAATGACTTGGGAGCAAAAGTGGACCAAGAAAGTTGATACTCAAGGACGGGGTATTACCAGTAAGTACTGGCAAACATATCAGTAAATATGCCGGTAAACAGTAACACAAAGAAATGAAACATGCTCTTCCCAACTTGAATCTCCTTATCTTCTCCATAACACCCTGGAAGGACAGGGAAACAGAACGATCAACTCAAACGCCTGCAAGTATCTTTGAAATCAAGAAGAATTCTATTCTAGAAGCCCGGATTTCCACTGCGAAGCTCTTTGCCACTCTTTTCTTTCCCAGCTCCCTACTAAGCCCTTACACATTGCTCCTTGGTTCTTACTAGATCCTCACGTGACTTCCCCTCGAGAGTAAACAGACTTGATCAGACAGAACTCAATAAAGCAGGTCTCTCCACGTTACACACTTAAAGAAAAGCATTTCAGACACAGATTGTTCTCAGAAGTGGGAAATATTCTATTATTTCTAGTAAAACAACTTAGTTTAAATATCATCATAGACATCTTTTGAAAGATAACGATCCTCAAACACCACTTAGAGCCGCTGCAAGAGTGCACAACGCTGTGAGCACCTCACCCGGTCCACCCAGAACTGTCCTGATTTGAAGACAAAAAGCCCCAAGTTCCCTCAGGTCCAAACAATCAGGGACAGTCAGTCACCCTGCTATAAGCCATCTTTGAATGAAAATATCAGAAAAGTCAGATAGCTCCATTTAATGAAATTAAAAACCCTTTTTTTGTATTAAAATAGCCAGTGGGGATGAGGCAGGCAATGCCGCTCCACCTGCGCTCTGGGCCGTCCTCAGGGCTGGGATGGGGTGGGAGGTGGGCGTGCAGCTCAGGAGGGTGGGGACACGTGTATACCTATGGCTGACTCTGTTGATGAACCCCGGAAAGCCACACAGCATGGCAAAGCAATTATCCTCCAATTAAAAATAAGGTTTTTTAAAGCGTCTTTTCAGTGTCCTGCTGTATATAAAGCAAGGGGCTGAAATCAGTCAGGGTTCCGTCCGGGTCCAGGCAGGAGACAGATGGCACAGCCAAATGGGGAAATTTGAGAAGAGTTTCTTAAAAAAAAAAAAAAAAAATTACCCTCAGAGCTGTGGGCGGAGTCAGGGGAACCTACGGGATGGTCTAGTATCCCGGATGGAGACACTAGCGCCTGGAGGGGTGGGGCAGGACGGTCTGCAGAACCTCGAGAGCCCTGGAGCCTGCAGGCAGGGACTCCATACCCCCCTGCGCCCAGCCTGGAGAGCTCTGGGGTCCCCTCCCCCTGCAGGCAGGGGCTCCAACACCTCCCTGCGCCCAGCCTGGAGAGCTCTGGGGTCCCCTCCCCCTGCAGGCAGGGGCTCCAACACCTCCCTGCGCCCAGCCTGGAGAGCCCCGGGGTCCCCTCCTCCTGAAGGCAGGGGCTCCACACCTCCCTGCGCCCAGCCTGGAGAGCCCTGGGGTCCCCTCCTCCTGAAGGCAGGGGCTCCACACCTCCCTGCGCCCAGCCTGAGCAGGGCTTGGCTGGCAGTATCAGTGCCTGCCATTGGCGAGTCCCCTGGACGGCAGTCCTCCACCCTCAGCATGCTGGCCACTGAGCAGAGTGGACAGTAAGTCTGGAGGGGCCACAGAGACGTAATTTTAAAAATGGGAGAAATTTTAGAGCACCCTTTTGTTGTTGCTCAGTTGCTAAGTCGTGTTTGACTCTCTTCGACCCCACGGACGGCAGCACATCGGGCCTCCCTGTCGTGCACTATCTCCCGGAGTCTGCTCACACACGTGTCCACTGAGTCGGTGACCATCACCCAGTAGCCATCCACAAAGACGTGGGATGGGCTGGGGCAAATGGCAGCCTGACACACCCTCGGGCAGGGCTGCAGTGGAATCACCCGTGTTTACAGAGAGGAAATCTGAGGACTCCTCACACCGGCAGGAAGACCCTCTTGCCCATGTAGGGGGCTCCCCGGGGCACCCTTCAGCAGCACAGCTGCTCTGGGGAGCGTGAACTGAGACCGCAGTGGTGGCAGAAACCAGCTCATCCCTCTTCACGCAGTCTAACCAAGTACTCTGCCTTTTCCAAGTCCGGTTTTGTTTTGGGCTCTATCCATCCTTATCCTTCACCACTGCCAAAAGAAATTAAGATTTTTCAAGTACCTCCTTTTGATACTGCGTTTAATGGAAGCTCTGACTGGTCACGGATTCTCCTTTTTGAATTTTCACTGACAAACTGCTTCCAGCTGCCCTCGCGGGTGGGAGGCCACCACAATAAAATGCAGTGTTAGCTGGGGATTTCAGCTGCCACCTGGGGCTAGAGGTTCTCAATGGACGCTATTTAGCAAGGCCGGTGGTGAAACGGTGACAAATAAAAAAAAAAAAAAAAATTACCCTCAGAGCTGTGGGCGGAGTCAGGGGAACCTACGGGATGGTCTAGTATCCCGGATGGAGACACTAGCGCCTGGAGGGGTGGGGCAGGACGGTCTGCAGAACCTCGAGAGCCCTGGAGCCTGCAGGCAGGGACTCCATACCCCCCTGCGCCCAGCCTGGAAGGCTCTGGGGTCCCCTCCCCCTGCAGGCAGGGGCTCCAACACCTCCCTGCGCCCAGCCTGGAGAGCTCTGGGGTCCCCTCCCCCTGCAGGCAGGGGCTCCAACACCTCCCTGCGCCCAGCCTGGAGAGCCCCGGGGTCCCCTCCTCCTGAAGGCAGGGGCTCCACACCTCCCTGCGCCCAGCCTGGAGAGCCCTGGGGTCCCCTCCTCCTGAAGGCAGGGGCTCCACACCTCCCTGCGCCCAGCCTGAGCAGGGCTTGGCTGGCAGTATCAGTGCCTGCCATTGGCGAGTCCCCTGGACGGCAGTCCTCCACCCTCAGCATGCTGGCCACTGAGCAGAGTGGACAGTAAGTCTGGAGGGGCCACAGAGACGTAATTTTAAAAATGGGAGAAATTTTAGAGCACCCTTTTGTTGTTGCTCAGTTGCTAAGTCGTGTTTGACTCTCTTCGACCCCACGGACGGCAGCACATCGGGCCTCCCTGTCGTGCACTATCTCCCGGAGTCTGCTCACACACGTGTCCACTGAGTCGGTGACCATCACCCAGTAGCCATCCACAAAGACGTGGGATGGGCTGGGGCAAATGGCAGCCTGACACACCCTCGGGCAGGGCTGCAGTGGAATCACCCGTGTTTACAGAGAGGAAATCTGAGGACTCCTCACACCGGCAGGAAGACCCTCTTGCCCATGTAGGGGGCTCCCCGGGGCACCCTTCAGCAGCACAGCTGCTCTGGGGAGCGTGAACTGAGACCGCAGTGGTGGCAGAAACCAGCTCATCCCTCTTCACGCAGTCTAACCAAGTACTCTGCCTTTTCCAAGTCCGGTTTTGTTTTGGGCTCTATCCATCCTTATCCTTCACCACTGCCAAAAGAAATTAAGATTTTTCAAGTACCTCCTTTTGATACTGCGTTTAATGGAAGCTCTGACTGGTCACGGATTCTCCTTTTTGAATTTTCACTGACAAACTGCTTCCAGCTGCCCTCGCGGGTGGGAGGCCACCACAATAAAATGCAGTGTTAGCTGGGGATTTCAGCTGCCACCTGGGGCTAGAGGTTCTCAATGGACGCTATTTAGCAAGGCCGGTGGTGAAACGGTACAAATGGTATGTTGGCGTTTTTTTTTCTCGAGTCTGTGGTTTCGGACTGGTTGGTTTCAGTCTTGCTGGCTCTTTTTTTTTTTCTTTTTTTTCTGTTACCAATCTTTTCCACATTTAAAATCCGTTACTGCCTCTCCTGCGGGGATGTGGCAGCAAGCTTGGTGCTATCAACAGAAGCCATTTGTTGGTGAGAAGGTTCGTGTGTTTAGACTCCTGGCAAGTACTGATTTTTAGAGTTAACCCATGCTACAGAATTTATATTTATTTTCTTAAGTTATTTTCTTTTTCAACCCACAAAATAATTTTCCTTCAAATTGTTATCACTCCACTGACATGAAATGACCTAGACGGTTGCTTCTTTTATCTCTGCTCACAGCCGGTCAAATTAGGCTCACTGGCCTCTGATCAGCCGTAGACGGTCCCCATCTGAGCCCCTTTCACTCTCCAGGCATCCCTGCCGGCTTCCCCGGCTGGTGGGCCTTCGCTTCGGGCTCTGCCCTCTAGCAGTCACCCTCCTCCCCAGAGGCCACCCTCCTCCCCACTCAGAGCTACTTTTATTACATTTTTTTCACACTTAAGCAGTTCTTCATTAATACTGTAATTTAATATGTCAGCCTTGATGAAAATCCTCCAAACTGTCCACATATATCATTTAATGGTTTTCGTTACTGTTATTTTTTATCGGAGTGTATTGACTTACAACGTGTTAGTTCAGGTGCTCGGCGCGGTGATTCCGTTATACACATTTCCTGGCCTTCCGCCTTGGCCGGAGCTCCGGAGCCTCCCTGGCACAGCCTTCTGCCTGCATCCTTCCTGGTTCTAGAATACTTCTAACCTGTGCTGATCACTGGCTGAGCTACAAAATGGAAAAAAGGAGGGGAGCTGGGCAGAGTGGCCATTGAAATAAACTGTCCAAAGGTCGTGAGAAAGGATGGTCTCCGCTCCACGCCTGATGAGAGGCCCTGGACTCCTGCTTATTAAAGGGGAAGGAGGTCAGGGTCACTAGAGTTGGAGCGAGGCTGCAGAAGACGTCTGGCGCTGGGGTGGCTTTCTGCTTGTAGCAGCAGAGAGAGCTGAGACCCTCTCTCCTTCAAAGAGGCGTCTGGGCTCAGGGCCCCTTCTGCACAGGTCATATCCTGTCCACCCCAGCCCAACAAGGGCAGGTGCCATTTGAGGTGGAGAAACGATTTTTCTACAGTCCAGCGCCACTTGGGGTATAATTAACAGGCAACTTAAACTGTTTGCACCACGTCCGTATCTCCAGACCATATATCCTCTTGCCCATCCAAAACCCAGACAACGGCAATCACATTACATTATATGCATGTATCAAATCAACATATGCGTGCATGTTCAGTTGCATCCAACTCTGTGTGTCTGTGGACCACAGCTACCAAGCTCCTCTGTGCAAGGGATTTTCCAGCCGAGGATAATGGCGAAGGTTTCCGTTTCCTCCTCCTGGGATTTTCATCACCCAGGGATGGAACCCGCGTCTCTTGGCATTTGTAAGCAAACTCTTCACCACTGAGCCACCTGGGAAGCCCGTGATACACCTTAAATTTACACAATGTGGTAAGTCACATAGGTTTCAATTTAAAAATAAAGATAAAGCCCAGACAGAGTAGGGTTGTTCACTCTTTCAGAGGAGGGAAGAGTTGCCCCATCGGGACAGGGATCTGAAAAAAGTGCTCTCTTACATCTGCGTGCGGAAGGCTCGGTCCTTCCATAAAGTGAGTGACCACTTCACTTTTAGACTATAAGGGTCACAGGATAGAGACGGTGAGGTAGGTGACCTGAAACATCCAAAGATCCCAAAGCTGCTGCTCCATTCCAAAGGCCTCAGGTGACTGTCTTCCAGCAAGTGTATTTTTCTGATGATGTTTGATTGAGTCATTTTAGAGTAAATCCTGGGAGTCTGGAAAACGGTCAAGGTGACTTCTGGGTGGCACAGTGAACCCAACCTCAGATGATTAAAAGTGCCTGATCACGGAAACCTATTTTTGTGTTTTTCTGAGGCTCTGTGACCAGATAATGTAACGTGTGGCTCCCAAGTGACAGAAGGGAGTGCTTGGGGAGACAGAGCTTCGTGGTTTTGGTAGCGGCACCAAATGTCTTTCTGCTCAGCAAGTCAGTGTTGAGGTTTTGTCTGTGAACTGAGAGGATGGAACACACAGGGGCCGAAACTGCTGAGTCAGGGACACAGAGAGCACTGGTTCCCTAGGAACAGGCGAATCAGCCACCGCGCATCTACCCCGCGTCTGTCCTGAGAGCGAGGGACAAAAAGGCACAGGTTTTCTGACCTCAAGACTCGTCATGTCTCGAGGACCTTGACGGATGGGGATGGAGAGGAGCTGGGAGTGAGCAGCCACTTCGGGAACCAAACCCTGCAAAACCCAGTGGATGGCTGCACACACCTCCTTCCCACGTCAGCTCTGCAGGTCTGCCCCCAGCCCCCACCAGCCCTGAGGGCCCGCATGCTCTCTGAAAGGACCCTGGAGCTGGGCTCCTCCCTGCCGCTGCAGTTAAGCCCCCATCCTGGCCATCTGCCTCCTTGCACAGCCTGGGTCACTGCCCTTCCTGCTTTTCAGGTTCTGTTTGGCAAATATGCTGGAAGGACGTTTCCAGAAAATGTGCTGTGAGTGTTTGGAATGGAGCATGACCCGGGACAGAGGCGCTTTCTCCTTCGCTGTGTGTTCCCAGCGTGGGCGCGGGCCAGACGCTACCTTGGTCATCTGGCCAGGGCGTTCAGGCGTGAGCGCGGCAGCGGCGGCGTCCCACGAGTCTGGAATGCCACACTTCCGGTTACACGGTCTGGACGGTGCTTGTCTTCTCCAGAACCACCTCACAGTTTTGGCTTCAGCAAATCCTGGGGTTCCCTAAAGCCCACATGACGTGTTGCTAAATCACGAATCTCCCATCCTGTCTTCTTTTTTATGAGTAGTTAAGGCATAAATTCTTTCTACAGTAGTAAAAGGGTGCCCATGCGTTAGACTCGTCTCACCAGCAGCGTGCCTACAGGGAATCACCAAGACCTAATTCAAAGGGTGAGAATTCCAGGAAGCGGGCAGGCCTACATCTCAAGCATGTGCTTGGTGAGCAGAATGGGATTTTGAGATGTCTTGTTTGCTCATTGGTTCGTTTCCTGAAGTATACTTGATTTAATAGTGACGTGTTAGTTTCACATATACAGCAAAGTGATTCAGTTATTTAGTTTGGCTCAGATTCTTTTCCCTTATAGGCCTTTATATAAGATACTGGATATAGTTCCCTGTGCTATACAGCAAATCCTTGTTGCTTACCTACTTTATATATAGTAGTGTGTATCTGTTAATCCCATACTGCTGCTGCTGCTGCTAAGTCACATCAGTCGTGTCCGACTCTGGGCGACCCCATAGACGGCAGCCCACCAGGCTCCCCCCTCCCTGGGATTCTCCAGGCAAGAATACTGGAGTAGGTTACCATTTCCTTCTCCAGGGGATCTTCCCAACCCAGGGATCGAACCCGGGTCCCCCGCATTAGAGGCAGACGCTTTAACCTCTGAGCCACCAGGGAAATTTACTCTTCACCCTACCTGCCTCTCTCTTTTGGTAACCATAATTTTGTTTTTTATGCCTGTAAGCCTGTTTCTATTTTTTATGTATATAGATTCATGTCTACTTTTTATATTCCATTTATATACAAGTGATAGAGTATTTATCTTTGTGTTACTTCACTTGGTATCTAATCTCTAGGTCCATCCATGTTGCCTTTCTGATGGCCGAGTAGTACTCCACTGCACATACACAGACCACATTTTCTCAAGCCCGTCATTTGTTCATGGACGCTTCAGTTCAGTTCAGTCGCTCAGTCGTGTCCGACTCTTTGTGACCCCATGAATCGCAGCACGCCAGGCCTCCCTCTCCATCACCAGCCCCCGGAGTTCACTCAGACTCACGGTCCATCGAGTCCATGATGCCATCCAGCCATCTCATCCTCCGTCGTCTCCTTCTCCTCCTGCCCCTAATCCCTCCCAGAATCAGAGTCTTTTCCAATGAGTCAACTCTTCACATGAGGTGGCCAAAGTACTGGAGTTTCAGCTTCAGCATCATTCCCTCCAATGAACACCGGGGATTGATCTCCTTCAGAATGGACTGGTTGGATCTCCTTGCAGTCCAAGGGACTCTCAAGAGTCTTCTCCAACACCACAGTTCAAAAGCATCAATTCTTCGGTGCTCAGCCTTCTTCACAGTCCAACTCTCACATCCATACATGACCACAGGAAAAACCATAGCCTTGACTAGGTGGACCTTAGTCGGCAAAGTAATATCTCTGCTTTTGAATATGCTATCTAGGCTGGTCATAACTTTTCTTCCAAGGAGTAAGTATCTTTTAATTTCATGGCTGCAGTCACCATCTGCAGTGATATTGGAGCCCCCAAAATAAAGTCTAACACTGTTTCCACTGTTTCCCCATCTATTTCCCATCTGATGGGACCAGATGCCATGATCTTCGTCTTCTGAATGTTGAGCTTTAAGGCAACTTTTTCACTCTCTTCTTTCACTTTCAT
>SJYC01046215.1:0-15098 GCA_006408675.1 Madoqua kirkii
TCCATGATCCAGCAGATGTTGGCAATTTGATCTCTGGTTCCTCTGCCTTGTCTAAAACCAGCTTGAACATCAGGAAGTTCACAATTCACATATTGCTAAATCCTGGCTTGGAGAATTTTGAGCATCACTTTACTAGCATGTGAGACAAATGCAATTGTGCGGTAGAATTGAGCATTCTTTGGCATTGCCTTTCTTTGGGACTGGAATGAAAACTGACCTTTTCCAGTCCTGTGGCTACTGCTGAGTTTTTCAGATTTGCTGGCATATTGAGTGCAGCACTTTCACAGCATCATCTTTCAGGATTTGAAACAGCTCTACTGGAATTTCATCACCTCCACTAGCTTTGTCCGTAGTGATGCTTCCTAAGGCCCACTTGACTTCACATTCCAGGATGTCTGGCTCTAGGTGAGTGATCACACCATTGTGGTTATCCGGGTCGTGGAGCTCTTTTTTGATGGATGCTTCGGTCGTCTCTGTGTCTCGGCTGCTGTGGACACTGCTGCCATGACCATTAGCAGTGTTAGTCATCCGGTCGTGTCTGACTGTGACCCCGGGGACTGTAGCCCACCAGGTTCTTCTGTCCATGAATGAAATTCTCCAGGCAAGAGTACTGGAGGGAGTTGCCATTTCCTTCTCCAGGGAACGTTAGTTTGCTTGTATCTTTTTGAATTAGAGTGTTCCAGATGCTTGCCCAGGAGTGGGATGGCTAGATCACACGGTGGCTCTATTTCTAGTTTTTAAAGGTCCTCCACACTGTTGTCCCTGGCAGCTGCACCGATTTGCATTCCCACCAGCAGCGTAGGAGGCTTCCCAGAAGGACAGCCTTGACTACAGCCCCTTCTGCCCACCGCCCTCCCATCCCAGATTCACAAAGCATTTCTTGGAATATTACCTCCTGCAAAAGTTAACATGTAAGAAATTCAGAGTTGCGATAAGCTGTGAAGGGGAGGGAGGGAGAGGCTCATGGTATTTCTATGGAGTATCAGACACAAGGGGACCGTTTTATTTTATATCCTCTAGTATGCGTGAAGTAGTACATGACAAACATTTTAAACATATAATAATTTTTAAAGGAATATGTGAGGTTGGTTTAAAGTGGAGAGAAAATGCTCATTACCCTTTTGAGTTTTGAGTAAAAATAAAAGGTAACGGAGAAAAATGAGGAGAGAGAGAGCATGAATAAGCAAAAGGAAGGGGAAAAGATGGAAGACCAAGAAGGAGAATGCAAGACTGGAAGTGATCAGAAAGCTGCAGGCTGGAGCTGGACTGCTGGCAGCTGGGGAGCACGGTGGAACAGAAGACGGGGCAGGGAAGGTGTGGAGGACCCTTAACCCTCAGGTGGGGAGATGGGGCCTCGGGAGCAGCCTCACACCCCTCACACCTCAGCAGGTCTTCCTGCCCTCCGGCCATTGGCCTCAGCCCTCTAAGAGAGCCACCCCTCTCCGTGGTCTAGACCGGGGCCCGTAGCCAGGGGGTCCTGCCAGGCCTGCCTTGCAGCCCTGAAACCCACAACCCAGCCTGGGACTCGAGCCCACCATCTTTACTAAGAGATACTTTTATTACTCACGCATTCATGGCTGGGCTGGATCTTCTTGCCGTGAGGTCTCCTCTCCAGCTGCAGCACGCGGGGGCTGCTCTTTGCGGGGTGCTCAGCCTCCCCATCGTGGCGGCGCCTCTTGCTACCCAGCAGAGGCTCTGGGCCGCCTGGGCGTCGGCAGTTCTGGCTCCCGGGCGCTATGCACAGGCTCAGGAGTTGTGGTGCACGGGCTCGGCTGCTCTGCAGCACGTGGGAACTTTCCGAATCAGCCATCAAACCCGCGTCTCCTGCATCGGCAGGCAGATTCTTTACCACTGAGCCACAAAGGAAGCCCAGACTCACTGTCTTCCAACAACCACCCCCCCCACCACTGTCTTTTAATTGATATCACACACCTGATCTCAGGCTTTAACGAAACTCAGGTTCCTGATACCTCATTGCAGGATGAATTCAGGGAGAGATAATGACAGGTAACAGGTGGATTTATTCAGAGAGAAACACTCCACAGACAGAGTATGGGGGAGGGGGCAGTTTTCATGGGCTGCGTCATTTCTGGGCTTATGAGCAGGAGAACGAGTCCAGCTATTGCGGGGAGGGGCAGGGACCTCCAGGGCTGGGGCATCGCCCACTGCTTGCCCTCTTACGGTTGGCCTTGGCACCTGTGGCGTGTCATTTAGCCCGTGTCCTATAATGAGGCCCAAGATGCGCTGAAGTTGAGTCCTCTGCCGTCTCGCACATAATCAGTTCTAACCAGTTACTGTCGTATCAACAGTGGCGGTGTCATTCCTTAAAAGGTTTGCCCGGGCCCCTCCCCTCCTAGTCCAGCTCCGGTACAGATTCTGCGTGAACAGTGGTGTTCCCATGTGACTGGTCTGTCCGTCCTTCCCTCCCCCAGGGCCTCAGCAGCAGCCTGGCGCAGTGCAGCCCACCGGAGCCTGACGAGCCTGGGGACGAAGAGCAGCGGCCCCCCCGGGAAGCCCGCCAGGTAGGTGTGCAGGGCCTGCGCGGGCCTGCCTCCATCACCCGGGCACCTGACTGCAGGGAGAAGGCACGCCACCCTCTGCCCACCCCTCGTCCACAGTAACGCAGAATCCCACTGGTGTTAAAAAGTGACATTTTCAAAAAGTGCAACTGTAAAAATACACTTGACTCAGAGAGGTAAGTAAAAAATTTAAGTTCTGTTTAAAGGAAAGAAAAAAAAGAAAGACAGGGACTCATAAGTGCAGAAGACCAGTACAGATGGGTGGTCTACACTGGCAGGGAGTGTGCGAAATGATTTTTTTTCAACCACTGTCTTCAAATCTTCCTTCCTTGTCTTGTCTTGACCCCTTGGGCTGAGCACACAGCACCTTAGTCTCTGGCTGTAAAAGTAGCCTCCTTCTGGTCACTAAGATTCTACTTCAGGTTTTTAAAAGTCAGGCCAGGCTAAGCTGAAGACGGACTTCACATTCGTTCAAGGAGTTTCCCCTGCGTCCATCTCAGGGGGGCCTGTGGTCCGAGGGTCCTCAGGGAGGAGATCGAGGCCGCTTTGGCCTGACGCTCCTCTCCCTCTCCCATGCTGCTTCTCACCCCTCAGGGCTTTGTGGACGAAGGAAGCAAAAAAGCAAAAAAAAAGACAATGTATTAAAAAGCAGAGACATTACTTTGCCGACAAAGGTCCGTCTAGTCAAGGTTATGGTTTTTCCAATAGTCACGGATGGATGTGAGAGTTGGACCATAAAGAAAACTGAGCACCAAAGAACTGATGCTTTTGAATTATGGTGTTGGAGAAGACTCTTGAGAGTCCCTTGGACTGCAAGGAGATCCAACCAGTCCATTCTGAAGGAAATCAGTCCTGAATATTCACTGGAAGGAGTGATACTGAAGCTGAAACTCCAATACTTTGGTCGCTTGATGTGAAGAACTGACTCATTGGCAAAGACCCTGATGCTCAGAAAGACTGAAGGCAGGAGGAGAAGGGGATGGCAGAGGTTGAGATGGCTGGATGACATCACCAACTTGATGGACATGAGTTTGAGTAAATTCTGGGAGTTGGTGACGGACAGGGAGGCCTGGCGTGCTGCAGTCCATGGGATCACAAAGAGTCAGACATGACTGAGTGACTAAACTGAGCTGATTTTCGCCATGAGTGTTCATGGACACCATGAATTCCACTCACAATTCCTGAGGACTCTGGATCAAGAACCCCATCCCGAAAGATTCCCTGTTCCGGGGAACCCTCCTCTGACAGCCTTCGTGCCTCTGCTTGTAGATCAGCAAGGAGGGGAAGGGGGAGGGGGGGTGGCCTCTTAGTGAAGCCTGTGGCTCCCTGCAGACTGGAGAAAAATTTGAAACCAATAGTCCTCAGCTTTGAAACATGCCATCTCTGAGACATCGTGGAAAGTGCCCCGAATGAACTGCTGCTGTGAATTCATTTTCTCTCCTACATTCATGAAAATACACTGGAATCAATACCCAAGAAACTGTTAATATGACTGGCTCTGAGGAGTGGAGATGGGAGGCTAGAAAGAGGGGAAAGGAATTACTATTCTTGCTAAATTCTTTTGTACTGTCTGAAAAATATATAATAACAATAAAAAATATTTTGTTTATATAATGGAAACAAATTTTAAAAAACACCTGAAAAGTTTTTCTGAAGGAAACTAGGTGTGATTTTAACTGATCCAAGGCTAGTGAGGGCGGCTTTCTAAGCATAAAATTTATAAAAGAAATGATGGGGAAGGTAGGTTTGATTATACAAAAAGGTATGTCAAACATAGTGATATCACAGACAAAGCTAAAAGAAAAAAGTGACAAACATGAAGAAATATTTGCAATAAAAAGTACCTAAAGGAGCTGATAGTCTTGCAACAACTTTATAAATCAATGAGAAAAAGAATAACATGCTTCATACGGCCGTTTTGGAGTTTTCAGTACCCCTCTTCCTGGTTTTTGTTCTTGATTCACCATTTCCAGAGAACAACTGGGCAGCAAAAGGGAGAAGGAAAATCCTAAACGCGCAGATGAAATCCCAGGAATCTGCGATGGCTGAGGGCACATCGCTTCACTCTGACTCCTAGTCCAGGTGAGCTTAGGTTACCGACCACTGTTGCTTCAGGCCGCATAAGGCGTGGAGGATCCTGTACCAAAGTGGACCAGAACTTCCAGAACTTCCACCCACACTGGAAGAAAAATGAGTTAACTCAGAGCCTCCATTCAAGCATATCCTTAGAGATAAATGACACCCTCACTAAGGATGCAGGAAATTGTCTTGGAAAATAAACAATTAGATTCATTTGCACACGGCTGCCTGTGACAGCATCGCACCGCGGGGAAGCAGCACGGACTTTGGGGACCAAACAAATGTTTCACTCTCATAATATTAGAGAAAAATTTAAAATTCAGTAGTACCAAGTGTTGGAGAGGATTATGTGGAAAATATGTTCTCTGCACTGTTCCTCGGAATATTGACTGATCCAATCAGTTCGAGAACAACTTGGCAGCATCCAGTAGAGTTAAAAATGGGCACAGTTTCTGGCCCAACAATTCTATTTCTGAAGACCCAGTTGCATGTGGGTGAAAAGAGACATACAGAGAGGCTTACCAAGGCGTTACGTCACAATAGAAATTAACCAGAACCAGCCCAAACGTCCATCTGTCCAAGAATGGGTAAATAAAATCAGAGCCCATTTATACAATAAAGACCACACATGAGTCAAACTAAATTAACCAGATTTGTGTGTCGCAACATGCAGGGACCACAAAAAATACAGAATTTTAAGTAAAAAAAAAAGTTGCAGATGGTTTCATACAATACGATACCATTTACGTAAACATTCTTAAAAATGCAGAGGAAACCTCGGTGTTGTTTACAGATGATCTTTGCAGTAAAAGTATAAAAATCAAGGCCTGGATATATACCAAAGTTCAGATGGAAGGAAATATAGGAGAATTGCTATTAAATTTTCATATACGTTTTTTGAAGCACATTAATCATTTTTATTGAAATATAGCTGATTTACAGTATTGTGTTAGTTTTAGGTATACAACATAGCGATTCAGATACAGATAACTACACATACAGATAGAAATACATATTGTGTTGCTATTTATTTATTAAGTCGTGTCCGACTCTTTGTGTCCCCATGGACTGTAGCCTCCAGGCTCTTCTGTCCATGGGATTTCCCAGGGGAGAATACTGGAGAGGGTTGCTATTTCCTTCTCCAATGCATGAAAGTGAAAAGTAAAAGTGAAGTCGCTCAGTCGTGTCTGACTCCTATTGACCCCATGGACTGCATCCCGCCAGGCTCCCCGGTCCCTGGGACTTTCCAGGCAAGAGTACTGGAGTGGGGTGCCATCGCCTTCTCTGGTGGCCTTTATTAGGTGCCTGTAAAACTACGGCTCTGGACACTTTCCATCCAGCAGAGGTAACCAGAATGTATTCATGTCCTGCCTCCTGACGACACCAGCTAGGAGCTTCTCCCCACCTAGCACACCAGCTGGCAGCAGGCTCTGTCATCTTCATGCTAACAACACGAAGTTAGTGTGTGGAACATCGTTATTTGGCCAATGGTTCTCAACTAGGGACACTATCCACACCCAGGGGGCACCTGGCAGTGTCTGGGGACATTCTAGTTGTCATCCTGGGGTGGGAGCATTGTTACCGACGTAGAAGGCTGAGCCAGGGAAGCTGCTGAGCATCCCAGGAGGCACAGGGCAGCCCGCACGGCAGAAACCCATCTGGTAGAAACTCTCACGAGTGCAAAGCTTGAGAAACACCGTGGAAAGCCCGTCGAAGGCAAATATCATTGAACTGAATTTAATAGGGTAAATTTGACTATTTTTCCAATGAGTCTTTCCTCTAAATTACCAGACATGGGAAACCACCTGTTCTCGATAGCAGTGGGCATTGGGGCCGGATCGGAGAGACTGGATGACGGAGCTGCTCCCCATCAACCCTGACCCCTGATTTTTCCCTCTGTCTCCGCACCAGGAAGGATGCCGTCTGCCAGACAGGGTGTCCGCTCTGCAATCACTTTAATTTGGCAAATCACCGTGGAAGCTTTTCTGATCCTGAAAATGCTATCAGGGTTGCATCTTAATTCAGTCCAACCCTGACTGTTTCCAGAGCTAAAGGAAAAAGCATATACTTCCTTCCAACTTCCCAAGCAACAGTTCAGCTCATCAGTGGACCAGACCTCCAATCCACATCGCTAATCAACTGCCCCTTATTCTTGAAGTTCAATTGGTCAGATCCCACAGAGAGTATCAATCATGATGAGATTCAGCTTCCTGCATTGGAGGCATTCTAAACCCTTCAAATACACTGGTTTAAATAAGATAGAGCTTTATTTAGCTCTCAGTTCAGTGACACCGGATGTGGGCCATCCAGGGCTGGTTCGGTAGTGCCCTGATCCCATCACGCTTCCTGAGCACTCTGCGGCCCGCATCGTCACGGTCCAAGACGGCTGCTGAAGTTCGTGCCAGCACACCCAGTCAAATCAGCAGCGTGGAGGAAAACTCCCTTGCCCCCTGTTCCCACAGCCTGTGGCCATGCCCTCTCGAAGGTGCTTCCTTGTCCATTTTCCTGCGTGGCTGTCTCTGAGCCGTGGGCACTGAGGATGTGGTCTTCTTTGGAGCTGGTCTCGTGGCCAACTTCTTGCTTGTGCAGGTGCAGAGACCCAGGGGTCCTTCTGAGAGCTGAACAATCGAAGCTTTTTCTGGCCAAGCTGAGGGCTTCTGTCCAAATACAGTGAGCCACCAACCTGTTTGCTTCCAGTGGATTCCAAGTGTGAATTACGTCAACTTAAAACTGTGTCTAGAAACGGTCTTTAAGGCCGCAGTCGCTGATGGTTCATTTTATTTAGACCTCTCTAAGCCATGCCCATCCCTTTCCTCTCACATTGATGTTGGCTTTCCTTGAGACTGTCAGAAGCTAAGAAAGAAAAGCTGGGTGGGATGCAAGCCCCTCCTTCCATCTGATCTTTTAGGCTTGTTCCATTGTCTGGAACTGAGTCCCAGGGAAGATGCCTGAAAAGGGCCGGGGGCCACCTTCTCCTCTCCTGCCAAGGCTGTATGGGCTTGCGGCCACTGACTGCCGCCTCAGTCTGCGCCAGGTAGTACTGTCAGCCCTCCATACCCACAGGTGCTGGATCATGGATTCAATCAATCTCGGAGAGAAAATATTTTTTTATTGGAGTGTAATTGCTTTATAATGTTGTGTTAGTTGCTGCTGTTCAACAAAGTGAATCAGCTCTATGTGTAAATATGCTGCTGCTGCTGCTGCTGAGTCGCTTCAGTTGTGTCCGACTCTGTGCGACCCCAGAGACAGCAGCCCACCAGGCTCCCCCATCCTGGGGATTCCCCAGGCAAGAATACTGGAGTGGGTTGCCATTTCCTTCTCCAATGCATGAAAGTGAAAAGTGAAAGTGAAGTCACTCAGTCGTTTCTGACTCTTAGCGATCCCATGGACTGCAGCCCACCAGGCTCCTCCGTCCATGGGATTTACCAGGCAACAGTACTGGAGTGGGCTGCCATTGCCTTCTCTGATAAATATCCATAAATATATATATATGTACATCTCCCTCTTGAGCCTCCCTTCCACCCACCCCCATGCCCCACCCCTCTAGGTCATCAGAGTGCTCAGGTGAAAAATTCCAGAAAGTAAAGCAAAACCGTGAGTTTGGCACACTCTGGCAACAATTTGCATAGAATTTACATGCTGCTGTATTAGTTGCAAGTAATGTAGAGTTGATTTGAAGTTCATAGGAAGGCAGGCACAGGCTACATGCAAATACTAGGCCATTTTATAGAAGAAAACTTGGGCATCAGCAAGTTTTGGTATCTTTAGGGGGTCCTGGAACCAATCCCTGTGGGGAATTGAGGGACGATGTGTTAGATTTTTCACCCCTGTAAGACTCCCAGGTGTAAGACTTGGTCAGTTCAGACCACAGGCAGAGACACCACTTAGCAAAGGCATCTCCCCACACGTCTGTGCCGGCGGGAGGGAGCGCTCCAGCCCAAGGTCCTGTCTTGGCTAAAAGTTGCAAGAAGCAACCGACACAAGCCACCATTTCACGGGTGGTCCCTTTCCCCCTGGCGGCATGATTTTTGTCTTTGGCTGCTTCAGCAGGCGATGGTTGGATCAAATGTTTGCCAAGCGATGATCACAACATCAGCGGGGCTTCCCTGGGGGCTCAGACGGTAAAGCATCTGCCTGCAATGCAGGAGACCTGGGCACAGTCCCTGGGTGGGGAAGACGTCCCTGAAGAGGGCAAACCACTCCAGTATTCTCACCTGGGAATTCCCATGGACAGAGGAGCCTGATGGGCTACAGTCCACGGGGTCACAAAGAGTCAGACACGACTGAGCGACCAACCCTTTCACAGCATCATAGGGGCCACTAACTTCCCAACTAACGAGCTCTAGTTCATGACTATGCAAGGCCTGGCTTTCTCTACAAAGCCAACACCACTCTTGGGTTTTATTATATCACCCAACTCCCAGGTGTCACATTTCCTATTGATTAGGATGAGGTTTAGCTGCATCAAGGGCTTCCCTTGTGGCTCAGCTGGTAAAGAATCTGCCTGCAATGCGGGAGACCTGGATTCGATCCCTGGGTTGGGAAGATCCCCTGGAGAAGGGAAAGCCTACCCACTCCAGTGTTCTGGCCTGGAGAATTCCAAGGACTATATAGTCCACGGGGTCACAAAGAGTCAGAGACGACTGAGCGACTGACTTTCACTTTCACTTTACTGCATCAAATATGAAGATGCAGAATCACAGAGGCTTAAACACAGAACAAGGTCTGACAACCAAAGATGTGACTGTCAGATGACAGAGTGGGCAGAACAGATGCTGAGAAGCACACGCCTGTTTAGCAGCCGTAACAGTCCCAGCTCTGAGCACGTATGACTTGGATGAAATGCCCGTGAGTGAGTGTGATACACGTGCCTTTCCCAAGCCGGGACAGGATTTGAAATGTTGTTTCTCACAAGAAGAGTTACACAGATGTCATGATTGTATTCATCAAATCCTGACTCGGAAGAATTTTGGAGCTAAATTCTTTACATACCTTAGTATATACCATTGTATAGATAAGAAAACTAAGACCTCAAGAGGTCAAATAATTCACCCAAGGTCACAGCAAATGGCAGACAGAGTCCTGGGCTCAGGTGTCTCGGAGACTAAATTGTTAGCTGCTCACTCTCATCTAGGACTTCCCTCGTGGTTCAGATGGTAAAGCGTCTGCCTGGAATGCGGGAGACCTGGGTTTGATCCCTGGGTCAGGAAGATCCCTGGAGAAGGAAATGGCACCCCACTCCAGTACCCTTGCCTGGAAAATCCCATGGACAGAGGAGCCTGGTGGGCTACAGTCCATAGCATCGCAAAGAGTCAGACACAACTGAGCAACTTCACATTCACTCTCATCTGATTCTTTGTGACCCCGTGGACTGTAGCCTGCCAGGCTCTGTCTGGCAAGAAATTCTCCAGGCAGGAATACTGGAGTCGGTAGCCATCCCTTTTTCAGGGGATCTTCTCAACCCATGGATCAAACCCAGGTCTCCTGCCTTGTCGGCAGACTCTTCACCACCCGGGCCCCAAGAAAGCCCTGCAGGCAGGGTGGTGGATCGTTCACAGTGACCGGTTTCTGGTTTTGGTTTATTCCCTGAAAGGAATAACTCCACCATGTCAAGTATTCAGTCCTAGACAATCATTCGTTACCTGCACAATCAGTCTGGTCTCATCAGGAGGAAGGTCACTCCAGCTCTAGATTATTAATCGACATCTTTAAACCACATATTACAGTGTTAATGAGCAGAAGCGGGGTGGAGTCGAAGACGTTCGCTTTTAGGAAAGTGAGTAGAGACCAAGAACACTGTGAAGAGCTTCCATCCCTCTTACCCTTTCCTTCCCTCACTCATTCTTCCTTCATCAAGTCGGCGCATCACCCTGTATCAGCTGCCAGGAGCATCGCCGCACTCAAAGCCAGCTCTGGGCTCACGGGTCAGGACGGTGGTGCCAGCGGGCTAAGGGGGGTCTCCCTGAGCGCATGCGGGCAATGTCAACATCCCATCTGGTGGGGAGTCGGGGGGAGAAAAGGCTTCCTTTAGGGCGATGATGCCCAGCAGAGGGCAAGGGGGGTAATCACAGGTTAGCCGAGTTCAGGCAGGAGGGACGGCCACTTGTGCAAAGGCCCGGAGCGAGAGCAAGCGTGGCCTCCGGGTGCTGTTGGCAACGGCGGGGGCGCATGGCAGGGGAGTGACAAGGGCCAGCCCAGTCGCTGCACTCAGATGCTGACCGTTCCAGAGCCCTGCTCCCCAGTTTGGGGTTTATCCTGAGGGTGACATGACAGGGACTCCTCAGACGTGGGCTGGGCAGCTCGCTGCAGCTCCAGGGCTCTGGGAGGTGGCTGGAAAGATGACTTTCATTGGACAGCCCTGTGAACAATCTGCCTCGTTAAAGCAGTCTTGAGATGATTTGGCTAGAACTCAGGTGCTGGCAACAGGAGTGGACAGAACTGGACCAACTGGAATGCCTGCTTAAGGATGGTGGACGAGGGAGACACAGACGCCCGGCCCAGGACCCTGGTTTCCGGGTGGAAAACTCAGTGGTGGAGTGGAGGGAGCCGGGGGAAAGAAGCGGGTCTGGGCCGGGTCCTGGGGGTCTTGAGGTCCCTAGAGAGACCTGGCCTGGGGTAGAAGCTCTGCTGTGCTTTGTGTCCAAAGCCGCTGGAGCCAGGAAAGGGCTGAGCGTGTCCCGGGGGCTGAGATGGACCTTCTCCCCCACGTGGAGTCCCAGCCCTCCTCACCTTGTGCTGCCCCCAGGGCCCGAGTCCTCCCCCAGGGTGGCCCTACCCAGGCTGCTCTCTGGGGTCTTATCCACTTCTATAGCCATCCCTTTTTCAGGGGATCTTCTCAACCCATGGATCAAACCCAGGTCTCCTGCCTTGTCGGCAGACTCTTCACCACCCGGGCCCCAAGAAAGCCCTGCAGGCAGGGTGGTGGATCGTTCACAGTGACCGGTTTCTGGTTTTGGTTTATTCCCTGAAAGGAATAACTCCACCATGTCAAGTATTCAGTCCTAGACAATCATTCGTTACCTGCACAATCAGTCTGGTCTCATCAGGAGGAAGGTCACTCCAGCTCTAGATTATTAATCGACATCTTTAAACCACATATTACAGTGTTAATGAGCAGAAGCGGGGTGGAGTCGAAGACGTTCGCTTTTAGGAAAGTGAGTAGAGACCAAGAACACTGTGAAGAGCTTCCATCCCTCTTACCCTTTCCTTCCCTCACTCATTCCTTCCTTCATCAAGTCGGCGCATCACCCTGTATCAGCTGCCAGGAGCATCGCCGCACTCAAAGCCAGCTCTGGGCTCACGGGTCAGGACGGTGGTGCCAGCGGGCTAAGGGGGGTCTCCCTGAGCGCATGCGGGCAATGTCAACATCCCATCTGGTGGGGAGTCGGGGGGAGAAAAGGCTTCCTTTAGGGCGATGATGCCCAGCAGAGGGCAAGGGGGGTAATCACAGGTTAGCCGAGTTCAGGCAGGAGGGACGGCCACTTGTGCAAAGGCCCGGAGCGAGAGCAAGCGTGGCCTCCGGGTGCTGTTGGCAACGGCGGGGGCGCATGGCAGGGGAGTGACAAGGGCCAGCCCAGTCGCTGCACTCAGATGCTGACCGTTCCAGAGCCCTGCTCCCCAGTTTGGGGTTTATCCTGAGGGTGACATGACAGGGACTCCTCAGACGTGGGCTGGGCAGCTCGCTGCAGCTCCAGGGCTCTGGGAGGTGGCTGGAAAGATGACTTTCATTGGACAGCCCTGTGAACAATCTGCCTCGTTAAAGCAGTCTTGAGATGATTTGGCTAGAACTCAGGTGCTGGCAACAGGAGTGGACAGAACTGGACCAACTGGAATGCCTGCTTAAGGATGGTGGACGAGGGAGACACAGACGCCCGGCCCAGGACCCTGGTTTCCGGGTGGAAAACTCAGTGGTGGAGTGGAGGGAGCCAGGGGAAAGAAGCGGGTCTGGGCCGGGTCCTGGGGGTCTTGAGGTCCCTAGAGAGACCTGGCCTGGGGTAGAAGCTCTGCTGTGCTTTGTGTCCAAAGCCGCTGGAGCCAGGAAAGGGCTGAGCGTGTCCCGGGGGCTGAGATGGACCTTCTCCCCCACGTGGAGTCCCAGCCCTCCTCACCTTGTGCTGCCCCCAGGGCCCGAGTCCTCCCCCAGGGTGGCCCTACCCAGGCTGCTCTCTGGGGTCTTATCCACTTCTTGAATAGTTGCCCTGATTCCATCCGGAATGAAGTCCTTGCTCTCAGACTTTCCCTCCTACTCAGATAATCATTCATCTGCTAAAAACCCATAGACATTAACAGATTATGACCTAACACACTTCTGAATGTTGATTGAAGAGAGTCAATAAGATTTAAATCCATCGCAACCTCAGATTTTTCCTCTTTTGCTCCTTCTCTCTCTCCTTTTCTCCCTTCCTTTCCCCTCTCTTCCTCCCGTCCTCCTTCCTTCCTTCCTTCCTTCATGTTTGGGTAGGTAGTCTGTCCTGAGGCGCCGTCTGTCCCTTAAGACCCCACCCCTGCCACTGTAACCCCTGCCATTTCCTCAGCCATGGATTTTCCCCAAAATTGAGAAGGGGGTTTTTCGCTTTTGAAAGCGTAGGTCTAACCTGCCTTTCTGTATCCTGATCCTCTTTTTGTCTAAAGAATATGTACCCATGCTCGGTACGTTTATTTGTAACGTGGAAACCTCAGATTGTGGTGATTCTGGCACAGACAAAACAGAATCGGACCCTGTGTCTGTTCCGCCGCTGCAAAGCCCCAGGTCAGGAACACAGGCAGGGTGTGGCGGAGAAGAAACCACCGCGTGGTTTCTGAGATCCCCTCGATTCACCAGGAGTTCCCACGGCCGTGAGGCGTTTCTCACACCGCGTCCTAGTTCATTTCTTACAAGTCCGTCTTTTCCCCTTTATCTTAAGTTCTAAGAAAGAAATATACCTTACCCTTCTTTGGATCCCCTGTCCCCGGGCCTTGACACAGTGCTGTGTATGGCAATGTTTAATCCGTATCTGTTACGCCAATGAATGAATGAGTCTGCAGAGAGAGATGCCGTTCACAGGTGGGTCAGACCACTTCCTGATACACCAGGTCCAGGGGCAGCTTTTCCAAGAGGCGGGAGGTTCCTGCTGCTCCATCTGCCCCTGAGAAAAACCGTAAAGAACGTGTATCAATAGCACAGGTTATGTGCCGCATGTCTACTTTTGTGTGTGAGAAGGGATTCTGATTCACAGACGTGGAGACTGGTAGCGAGAACTGAGACAAGAGCAAAACCGAGGCCTGAAGGCTTTGGGAGGGAAGGACGCCGAGGGGATGGACAGACAGGACAGGGAACCAGGAAAGGGAGAACTCTGCGGCTGGACAGAGAGACCGATGGCAAAGAAATGAAAAAAAAGGAAATATTGGTAAACTATAGATGTGGCAGATCCTGGTAAACTGATGACAGAGCTGAAAAAGATTTAAAAAAAAGAAAGCATACAAAAGCTGAGTGTCCCCCCCAAAGACTGCCACCATCTTATTCCCTCTGCTGCTCAAAGCTTTTCTTTTTAAAAATTTTTTATTTATGTATGTACTTATTTACCTTGTTTTATTTATTTCTGGCTGTGCTGGGCCTTTGTTGCTGCCCGGGCTTTCCTCTATTTGCCACGAGCAGGGCCCACCCCCTAGCTGCCAGGCGCAAGCTTCTCAGTGAGGTGACTCCTCCTGGTGCGGAGTGCCAGCTGTAGGCGGGGGGCACCGGCTTTACGCATGGAGCTCCTACTGTAGACAGCGCTCCGGCGGTAGGCGGGGGACACTGGCTGTAGGCAGGGGGCACCGGCTGTAGGCAGAGCGCACCGGCTGTAGGCGGGGGGCACCAGCTGTAGGTGTGGGGCAGCGGTAGCTGTGGCCTCACTGCCCCGAGGCATGTGGAATCCTCCCGTTCCAGGGATAGAAGCTCTGTCTCCCGGATTTCAAGGGAATGTAGACCACCGGGGAAGTCCTCCTCAAAGTTTTTCTAAAATCCTCTTCCTAGAAATCTTTAGTAGGAGCGAAGAAAGCATCTTAACTCCTATAACAGAATTGTAAGATTAGAAGGAACCTTAACAGTTTTCAAGCGTCTTTATTTCACACACGAGGCAACCAAGGCCCAGAGGACGGAGGGACATCCGTGTCGGCAAAATCCTGGTCTCTGTACTTCCAGACCTTGGTTCATTCACAGTAGATATTCACTTACTGTTCCTATTTCTCCAAACAGAACTGAGAAAAACAGTTTGTTTTAAAAAATAAGTCAATAAACATCTCTGTCTGAAGGAACAAGAAGTCTCGGAGGCAGAGGCCGTGTTTCGGTTGCTGTTGCATTTCTAGGACCTGGCCCAGTGCCTGGCACGGAGTGGCTCTCAGTAAGGACAGATGCACAGACAGGTGGACGGATGAGTGGGTGGAAGTGTAGGCGGGTGGGTAGAGGGGTGAGTGGACGGATGGGTGAATGAGTGTGGGTTGATGGAAGGGTGGGTGGACGGACGAGGGGATGGAAGTGCA
>SJYC01046220.1:0-35266 GCA_006408675.1 Madoqua kirkii
GTCCCTTGGACTGCAAGGAGATCCAACCAGTCCATTCTAAAGGAGATCAGCCCTGGGATTTCTTTGGAAGGAATGATGCTAAAGCTGAATCTTCAATACTTTGGCCACCTCATGGGAAGAGTTGACTCATTGGAAAAGACTCTGATGCTGGGAGGGATTGGGGGCAGGAAGAGAAAGGGACGACAGAGGATGACATGGCTGGATGGTATCATTGACTTGATGGACATGAGTCTGAGTGAACTCTGGGAGTTGGTGATGGACAAGGAGGCCTGGCATTCTGCAATTCATGGGGTCGCAAAGAGTTGGACATGACTGAGCGACTGAACTGAACTGAATCATGATCAAAATTATTTTAAAGCAACTCCCAAGAAGCACAGTGACAACAGTATGTCCAAATCTGCATTTTAAGTATGGTTTCTAATAAGAAAGTAGTCAAAATTTCAGATCAGCTGGCCAGAGCTTTTTTACATCGTTATGGAAAACTCATCCTGTAGTTTATGGCTTTGTTAATAAATGTAAGCGGTGAAGTAGCACATCTACAATTTATGTCTTTAACATGTAGTTAAATACACAGAGATCCAGCTTTCGTACTTATTTGTAAAGAAAGTAAGCAACTGGTCTTTTAAATTCTCCTTGGGTCTTTACTTCTCTACAATGAAAAAGGCTCAGTCCTTTGCAGATAAGAAATGAATTGAGGACAAGGAGAGCAGTAGTTTTGTCACATGTGAAAATAGGGCCCAACCAGGAATGCTTAATAAGAGCTGCCGAGGGACACTGAAAGCCCAGGAGATGATTTATGATAACTATGTCAGCAGCTTGCTGAACTGATTTTGCTCCAGCACTGCTTGGGGGAACAGGAGCAAAGCCAGACTGAGAGAGACGGAACTAAGAGACGGTAAGTTAGGGCTGCACCAGGTTAGAGGGATAGAGGGCTGAGTGCTCAGGAAAATACTATTTATTGAAATGCTTAATCTACTCAGGGTATGATCAACTACACAGGAGCAATAATAGGCTTTGTCAAACTGCAGCATGAATTAAGATACAGTCCTGCATATTATCCAAACTAAATTTAAGAGCTGCCGAGGGACACTGAAAGCCCAGGAGATGATTTATGATAACTATGTCAGCAGCTTGCTGAACTGATTTTGCTCCAGCACTGCTTGGAGGAACAGGAGCAAAGCCAGACTGAGAGAGACGGAACTAAGAGACGGTAAGTTAGGGCTGCACCAGGTTAGAGGGATAGAGGGCTGAGTGCTCAGGAAAATACTATTTATTGAAATGCTTAATCTACTCAGGGTATGATCAACTACACAGGAGCAATAATAGGCTTTGTCAAACTGCAGCATGAATTAAGATACAGTCCTGCATATTATCCAAACTAAATTTCACACCAAAAATGAAGTAATTCTAAGACTTACCTACATTAAAAAAAAAAAAAGATGTTGACATGGATGCTGAAGAAGTTCTATCAGCAGCTCATACCAGTCAATACCAGAAGAAAAAAAAAAACAAAAAACTTAAAAAGTGGGGAAAAGACCTTGTATTACTGTTCATTCTGCTCACAGCACCAACTGTCTCGCTGTTCACATTGTTCGCAGAAGCTAGGGTAGGTAAGGCAAGAGGTAAGAGGCTGGAAGAAAACTCAAAGAGTCGTAGGAACTGCAGACACATTTATTCTCTCCTGGCTGGCGCAGCAGCCGTAGCACGGAGACACTGTATTCTCTCCTTTCATGGCTGACCCAGTGGACGCAGTCACAATGCAGCCACAAGCAGCCTCAATGTGGCCACAACGCAACCTAACCACAACGCAGCCCACCAGGGCCTTCAGGGGAAGCTTATACAAGCTTACAGACCAACAGTAGCCGGTAGCCAAGCAAGCACCTTGTGACACACATATGCAGTGCTGTAAGTGATCCCAGCTGCTCCATAATATTTACAAAATTATTTACAAAACAGGGAGCAACAGCGAGAGACTCTGAGGCAAGAGAGCCTGACCACACCATCTTGGCTAATTTGCTTTTTTGCTACAGACCTAAACAGACGTTTCTCCAGAGAAGACATGCAGATGGATAACAAACACATGAGAAGATGCTCAACATCACTCATTATCAGAACAATGCAAATCAAAACTACAATGAGATGGCAACTCACAATGGTCAGAAAGGCCATCATCAGAAAGTCTATAAACAAAAAATGCTAGAGAGGGTGTGGAGAAAAGGGAACCCTGCTGCACTGTTGATGGAAATGTAAATTGATACAGCCACTATGGAAGAGAGTATGGAGATTCCTTAGAAGTCTAGGAATAAAACCACCATGTGACCCAGCAATCCCACTCCTAGGCATATACCCTGCGGAAACCAAAATTGGAAAAGACACATGCATCTCAGTGTTCACTGCAGCACTATTCACAATAGAACATGGAAGCAACCTAGATGTCCATCAACACATGAATGGATAAGGAAGCTGTGGTATGTATATACAATGGAATATTACTCAGTTATAAAATGAAACACAGTTGAGTCAGTTCTAAGGAGGTGGGTGAACCTAAAGCCCATTATACAGAATGAAGAAAGTCAGAGAAAAACAAATAACATATACTAACACATATGTATGGAATCTGGAAAGGTGGTACTGATGAAATTACTTGCTGGGCATCAGTTGAGACACAGAAATACAGAACAGACTTATGGACATGGGTTGGGAGGGGAGGAAGGAGAGGGTAGTTTGTATGGAAACTTATATTACCTTATATAAAAGAGGTAGCCAGTGAGAATTTGCTGTATGACTCAGCGAACTCAAACCATGGCTCTGTAACAACCTAGAGGATGGGATGGGGAGGAAGGTGGGAGGAAGGCTCAAGAGGGAGAAGACATATATGTACCTATGGCTGATTCATGCTTATGTTTGGCAGAAACCAACACAATTCTGTACAGCACATATCCTTCAATTGAAAAATAAAGACATTCAGATTTATTTTAAAAAAACAGCTCTGTCAGAGAACAGACTGGTGGAGAGAAGAGGGACAAAATGGGAATAGAAAAAACCAGTTCTGTCTGCAAGTTACCATGTTGTATGTTTCGAGCAATACAAGTAATTGCTTACAGAACCCTGTCATAATGATGCCAAAACACAGATTTTATAAATCAATAAGGCACATTTAATGGAGGAAAACTACACAGTAACACTTTAGAGGCTGCTGGGGAAGAATTGGTGTTCCTTCACTGCAGCTGCCCCCCTCCCCTTCAGGAACTCTCTTACAGGGGATGTGCCTGGATCATTAGCCCTTGTTGAAGTCTCTCCAGCCCCAGGGACTCCGTGCTTTATTAGGCTGAGTCACTTTTAGTCATTTCTATGTCAAAAATGCCCAAAGACTTCCTTGCTGTAATTGTAAAATATTGATCCTAACTCTGCCTACATAATGCAATATAAATTTCATCTTTCTTCCCCACAAAGGCCTTTGAGCTCTTCTGCCTCATAACTCCACATGGTCCCCCCAACTCACATTTTCTTATTAAATATCTCTGGTTTCCTCAACATCTCTGGTCCCTCACATGACAATTTTCAGTTCTCTTATTATTCCAACTGACCCTTCACTAAAGCTTATTTCCCCCAACAACCTCAACTTCTCATGAAAAGAAGCTTACAACATCTTATTGTTCCCATTTTATGCATGGTGAAACTGAGGCTTAAGAGGTATGTGACTTACCTAGGTCATCCAGTAAATGGTACAGTTGAGATTCAAACCAGTGGTTCAACTTAGGTCCATGCTCTTAATCACTGTATTAAGTTCCCACTAATGCTGTGACAAATTACCATAATTTAATGACTTAAAACAAGATAAGTCTATGATTTAACAAAAGCAAAGGCTAGAAATTCAAAATCCGTCTCACTGGACTAAAATCAAGGTGTTAGCAGGGCTGTGTTCCTTCTAGAAGCTCTGGGAGAAAACTATTTTCTTTTCCTTTCTGAAGTCCACTTTCTCCATCTTCAAAACCAGAAGCATTGGGCTAAGGCTCTCTTCCACAACCATCTATCTGCTTCTTACTCCACATTCCACTTAAAGGACGCTGGTGTCTACAATACTGCTCCCACCCCAGGCTAATCCAGGCTCCTCTCCTGCAACCCTAATTTCACCCTAATCCCCTCTCGTCTTGCAGTGTATTCTCAGATGCAATGGCCTAGACTGTGAACACCTTGGGAGCTGGTCTGCCTACAACTACCATGCCTCGTTAAAGACAGGTTCCTGTGTGCTCCGGCCTCCCTTTTCAGCATGAAGCATCTGACACTCCAAACAAGACTCCAAGTGTGGTTAATTATGATCAGAAGCCATACTTGAAAGGTCATTAATAATGGTCATCTGGTAAAAGGAGGATAACAGAGTGACTGTGAGGACAGAGTGAGGAAGTAGACGTGGATTGTCACAGTTCCCAGCACTGAGGAAGTGCTCGGTGAATAGAGAGAAATTACCCAGTTTCTCTTGCTATATACAGGCCATGGCTACTTTGTACTGTGCATCTATAGTATACTGTCAGCTAACCAAGATCCTGGGAGTTCAGTGAAGATCCCCTGGAGAAGGACATGGCAAGCCACTCCAGTATTCTTGCCTAAACAACTCCAGGACAGAGGAGTCTGGCAGGTAGAGTCCGCAGGTAGAGTCTGGCAGGGTCGCAAGAGTCAGACACGACTTAGTGACAACAGGAACAAAACTGAGATCAGGCTGTGTGTTTTTCCAAATGATCTGACAGAAAGACCAGAACAAACTTTCTGGCCAACCCAATACAATGGCAACAGCCAGTTGACAATGACTTCACAGTTCACAGGAAGATGATCTGTGAATTTTAACAGATCAGGAGGCTAATTTAGAATAAAAATGAGGTGGATATAAAGAATCTGAATTGAAAATCATGTGACACGATTAGCGATGTGTCATGGATAAAAGAATAAAAAGGATGATTCTATTTGCAGATAAAATGAAATCACAGGATTTATGATTTTTTTCAACTAAAAGAGTTGAAATGTATTCTGATAAAATATCCTTTTGGAGACTGAGACCCATCTGAATTGTTTTTAGTTTTAGATTTTGATACCCAGTACATGACCTATGCCTTATTGCTCCAACATCTATAAACTAAATAAATTTCCCATATTTTCATCCCACATTTTTTTAAAAAATAAAAATAGGGCAAGTATAAGCTCTAAGGCAAGCTGCCAGAAACCTCTGTCCAAGTTTACATGGACATACATCTTGGTCCTTAAAACTGAGCATTTTTCCATTTAAGATTTTGCCTACAGATATTATTATCTTGTCTGCTTTTCCATCAACTCTACTGAGGCCACAACAACAGACATATTGTAGGAATTAAGACATATCTGAAAAGAAAAGGATGGTATACTGCTGCTAAGTCGCTTTAGTCGTATCCGACTCTGTACAACCCCATAGACGGCAGCCCACCAGGCTCCCCTGTCCCTGGGATTCTCCAGGCACGAACCCTGGAGTGGGCTGCCACTTCCTTCTCCAATGCATAAAAGTATGAATAAGCAAAATATAAATGACTAAAATAGGCATAATGTCAAGGAGATGGCAAAAGAGAAGAAGGAAACCAGAGACTCTTATCCTATCTATAGGATACCCCATATAAAGGTTGCCTTGGGGAAATACAAGCCTGTTACCAGATTCATTGAAAAACCAGAGACTGAGGGTTTTATCTAAAATCTGAAGGTATGCAAATGTTGGTTTAAATTTTTTAAACAAGCAGAAACTGTGAAAGTCAAACAATACCCATCATGGGCTATTGCATGACCTCTAGTGAGTCTCCTGGACCCCCTCCCATGGGACCAGTTCAGTGACCTATTGCTTTAGAACATTTGTTTATGGTGAGCAAGGCTGACTTCCAGTGATGATCTTCCTTCTTACTAAATAATCACAAACCATCCCTTTAGTTATCTTTTCTATGATGTTGCTAGGGAATATTTGTAGCTGTGTCCCAAGTTCCTAGAACAGTACCTGGCACAGAGTAGGTGTTCAGTAAGCATTTTTAGGAAAGGAGGGATAGTCATGTGCCCAAACCCCATCAAGTAACCAATGCCCTGATACCAGTCTTACACCTGGGGTCCAGTTCTTATCGTCATCATTGGCTCTTCCCTTTCCAATTTCTATATTTAAAAGGTGCCTAAAGTGAAATGTTTGAAGTGTTTTGTGTCTGAATAAAACTGTCATGTATGACATAATCTTACTGTGAATCAATTTTTTTTAAACTCAACAAGTTAATTACAGTGCTGCTTTAGGAATTCTAATTCATTAATGTTTTGAAGAAAGTTGCCCTCAGGGCTGAAAGCTGGCACATAAATGTTCATCCTAGACTTAAAAACAAGGAAGTTTTGGAACTCTAGGGAAGTGCTCCTACACTTGTGCCAATGCCATGACTAAGAGATTATGGCTAGAAAGAAAACCGGGTTTCCTGACTTACAGAGTGGCATCATCATGAGGGCATTGTAACCAACTTCAGTGTTGACACTGTTTCTACTCTTGGTGATACTTATCTTCAACTAGGAGTTAGAGGGAAGTAGGGTGACAAGGAAACTTAAGGAAATCTCCTAAAAACACTTTATAACTAACTTAAAATCATCACTGACCTAATTACCTGCCATTTACAAGGAGGTATTAAGGCATCTGGATAAAAAGTGAAAAATGTGAAAGTGTTAGTCTCTCAGTCGTGTCCAACTGTTTGCAACGCCATGGGCTGTGTAGCTCACCAGGCTCCTCTGTCCATGGGATTCTACAGGCAAGAATACTGGAGTGGGTAGCCATTCCCTTCTCTGGGGGGATCTTCCTGATCCAGGGAACTAATCCAGGTCTCCTTCATTGCAGGGAGATGCTTGAGCCACCCAGGAAGCCCAGGAAGCATTTGGATATTTAATATCTAGTATTTGTTACCTTGAAGACATCCAATACAATCAGTCTCTTTCCTTCGACCTGATAATTGGATAAACCATTTCAAAATATCAGTGGTGATACAGAGAAATTCCAGTAAAAGATACATTAGAAAAAAATATTTACATTAAAATATAACCACAGAAAAGATCATTTTAAAGGCACAAAGTGATCTTATTTTCAGTAAATAGCTAACATTTATGCTATGATTTCTTACACAAGTGTAACAGTAAAATAAAAATGGTAACACTATGGTACACTGCTACATCTTTCTTAAGAAAAAGTACTTTATGGTTGTGTTATTGGTGCTTTGTTTTTAAAGAAAATAGTGAGGCTGGCATGCTAGTAAAATAAGAACAGTTTAAATATTGGTGTTTGAGACATAATCACACAGCTTAGAATAGCAGTTCAAATTCCCTTTGAAATAAAAACAAATTTTTAAAGTAGATTTAATCAGGAGACTACAACTGAGCAGTTGTAGTCAAGTTTATTGATATAGTTTAAACTTCACTGTCTCTATTAGCAAATGAAAGTAAAAAATCTTTTAACTCAATAAAACCCCAAGATCTGATCCAACATATATGTAGTTGTTCCAGTACAGTAATAGGCAAGAAACAGCAATTCATAGAAACATCTAGACTTCATTATTTATCAACTTGTAAAAACTAAGAGTGGAGGGAAGAGTTAGGGTTACAGGAGGGGACCCTCTTGTTTACCCTTATCCACTTAAAGATGGGGATCATGGCAATGAGAATTAGCTCGGCATGAAGGCTGCTCTTATTGGCTAAATAATCAAGACCAGAAAATAGAGACTACTGATATTACCATGAAATAGTTATTTTATACTGGCTTCCCTGGTGGCTCAGACAGTAAAGAATCCACCTGCATCTCGGGAGACCTGGGTTCAATCCCCGCATTGGGAATGTCCCCTGGAGAAAGGAACAGCTATTCACTCCAGTACTCTGGCCTGGAGAATTCCAAGGACAGAGGAGCCTGGCAAGCTACAGTCCATGGGGTCAAAAAGAGTTGGACACTACTGAGAAACGTTCCCTTTCACACCCTCTTCCCCTCTTCCCATGCTATAGTTTGTTATCAGTGTTTTGCATATCAACATCCAAATATTTTCACCAATGGTCCTTATTACCAACTAGAGAGATATTCCCTCTGAGATGCAAATGGGTTTGACCTAGCACAGAGCAACCCTCAATAACCATCTTTCAAGCAAGGCATATGTTTATCCTGGCTACTCATACAAGTCACATTCTAATATTCCTTGAGTACTTTCTCTTCAACCATACAAAATGTATTCCTCCCTCTTACCCAGAAAAGTACCACACTTAAATGAAAATAGTAATTATATTTGTACTTTTTACATTATTTCAACTTGGAAAAGAAAGGAAACAGAAAAAAGTTTTTTTCTCCTGAAAATACTCTGTCTTGAAGTCTCACATTTTGGTCTTACCTATTTGTAGAAAGTGCTCACAAACTCAGAGTCTCACAAGCCTCCTCTCTCCCAATGCTTGAGCTTATTTTACTAAAAATTATTTTAAATGGGATAAATGTAATAGTCATTGCTTGAGAGTAGTTTTTTAAAAAGTACATGATAAAACTTGGAAGTATATTTTAATTTTATAGCTGATTCCTCAGGTGAATTTTACATTATAGCTGGAAGAGAATAATGAGATGTTTCAGTAGTGACTTTGGCATAGACTAAGCTGTACTACTTTGCTGACACCCAGGTACAGGTGAGTAAAATGAATGAATCAGAACTAATGTTACACATGTATAAGAACAATAACCAGTAATAACCTTCCAATACATGGCAGTAAGAACAGACCCATAGATTTGTCTTATTTCTTAAAATAACCATTATGAAGGCAGGAGAAAATGATACATCTAATAGCTTAAGCTAGCTGGCATCTTTGCTCATGTGCTGTATCTATGGCATTCCCAATGAGGAGACAATTTCCCCAGCCTCTATAATCAACCTTACACATTTCTACTCTTCAAGAAACCTGAAAAGAATAACCGTTTAGAGCAAAGATGTTCAAACTGAGCCCATATTTTTCATGCAAGCCTAGATATACTGAGCATTTCTCTACTAAGTCCACTGATGGACAGAAACATTCAAACAAACAAATGATTCACAGTAAAATTTTCAAGGATACCATTGCTTTCAAAGGGAAACCTCAACTGAAATGGCAAGTGTAAGATCAATTCAATCTACAATCAGCCAGAAAACTAGCTCATGTAAAAAGGGTAGAGTTTACTTTCTTGATTCTTTATTTAAGTGGTTCTCAACCAGGATAAATTTACCCTTTAGGGGTTACTGGCAATGTCAGGAGTCATTTTTAATTGTCATAATTGGGGGGTGGAGGGCACAGTGATGCTGCTCAACATTCTATAACTCACAGGACAGATGCCTACAACAAAGAACTGCCCAGCCCCAAATGTCAATAATGCTGAGGCTGAGAAACCTTGCTTTAGAAAATACTAACAAATAATTAGGAGTCCAAGATGACTAGAAGTTTTATGGTTAATAACTTGCTTGATGTTTTCTACACATATTGTATTTCATGCACACTAATGCAACCCATAGTAAAATATTATTCTGGTTCAATGGCTCTTTTCACTGTCAAAATATCTTGCCTGTTTTTCAGGATTTTGTTTTGAGGTGGAGTGTTTTAACTCTCAAAAGTTTTTGTTTTGAGTTTCAATGATTTGAACACACCCACATTTAACACCAGCTAACTTTTTGGAAGGCTGAAACTCAGGGGTTAGAATTTTTAGCATGGCTTTATAAAGAACAAAGAGAGTTTAAATGATAGGGGGAAATTTATTTCTTTACAAAACTCAGTCAAGCAAAAAAAGCCGTATCTCTAGAAGATCTATGAGAATATTATTACTGCCTTCCTCAAGAAAAAAAAATAATCATCTAATCATATGACTGTTTTAAGCAAGCAGTCAATATATTTCTAAATCATCTTAACATCTCCCTCTGTTGTCATTACTCAGGAGATATTCCATGTGTTTCGCACAGGTCCATCTGCCATGAACGAATCCATTGCCTGAGCTTCATAGCTAAATACACTTGGCAGTGGATGTGAAACGGATAAAAGTCATAGCTGAAGAAAGGAGAGTAAAAAAGAAGTCATGGAAAGAGGGACTTGAACACTATACTCACACAGCTTAACAAACCGTTTCATAGAAATTGTGTAATTACTTCTGTATTTGACTTAACTTGGTCTCTACCCCACACAAACCTCATTTACAGAAATCACGTCAACCCATACACCTGAACTGACAAAAAGCAAAGGAAATGAATACTTTTGACCACAGCCTAGTTAGCCAAGACCACTCTCTCACTCAAGGAACTCATCTACCAGTCGGCCACTAACCCATGATATCTGTAGCTGGGAAAGAAAAGGTAATTGTAGACTCACAGATCTCAACACTTAAGGTTACCGAAGGCAAAGTGTGAGGGGAAGGGATAGATTATGAGACTGAGAAACATACAACACTACTATGTAACAGAAAATGAAGAAGGACCTGCTGTACAGCACGGGGAGCTCGACTCAATATTCTGTAATAACCTCTAATGGGAAAAGAGTATAGTGAGTCACTTTGCTATCCACCTGAAACGAATCAGCGGTCTACTCTACTCCAGTGAAAAGAAAACAAAAGGTAATCTGATCCATTCAGATTCTTCTCTGAGGAAATGCAACTAAGGGATGCCATTTTCTGTCAGAAAAGGGACAGAAAAAGGAATCATGTGAAATGCAGCTGCCATGGTTATGCCTGAGCACTCGATTAATAAGAGTCCTTTGGAAAATCCTTAAAATAAAACACTCTTCATCTCACTTAGTTTGAAAGCATCTCTGCTCCTAGTTACTAAACGAAGCATTGCTGCTGCTAAGTCACTGCAGTCTTGTCCGACTCTGTGCGACCCCATAGACGGCAGCCCACCAGGCTCCCCTGTCCCTGGGATTCTCCAGGCAAGAACATTGGAGTGGGCTGCCATTTCCTTCTCCGATGCATGAAAGTGAAAAGTGAAAGTGAAGTCGCTCAGTTGTGTCCAACTCTTTGCAACCCCATGGACTAGCCTTGGACTGTAGCCTACCAGGCTCCTCCGTCCATGGGATTTTCTAGGCAAGAGTACTGGAGTAGGGTGCCATCAAAGCATTAACTACATATAAAACTGGTAAATCTGATTAAAGTCTTGGGATGTATCAGTGTGAAATCCTGGTTTCAATATTATACCACTTATACAAGACGTCACCATGGGGGAAACGGGGTGAAAGGCACAGAGGACATTCCTGTCTTGCTTTTCTGGCAACTTCCTTTGAATTTCAAATTTAAAAAAAATCTCAAAATTTGTTTAAAAAAGCAAGTATTGACTAAAACATTTATCTATCTGTACTAGTTTCCTAAGGCTGTCATAACGAAGTACCACAAACTGGGTGACTTAAAAAAAGAGATTTACTGACTCACAGTTCTGGAAACTGCTGCTAAGTCGCTTCAGTCGTGTCTGACTCTGTGCGACCCCATAGACGGCGGCCCACCAGGCTCCCCCATCCTTGGGATTCTCCAGGCAAGAACACTGGAGTGGGTTGCCATTTCCTTCTCCAATGCATGAAAGTGAAAAGTGAAAGTGAAGTCACTCAGTTGTGTCCGACTCTTTTCAATCCCATGGACTGCAGCCCACCAGGCTCCTCCGTCCATGGGATTTTCCAGGCAAGAGTACTGGAGTGGCGTGCCATTGCCTTCTTGGGTTCTGGAGACTAGAAGTGGAAAATCGAGGTATTCACAAAGACATGATCCCATGAAACTGTAGGAGAATCCTTCTTTGCCTCCTGCAGCTTCTGGTGGTTTGCTGGCAATATCTGCCCCTCCTTCACGCCAATCCTCAGTTGTCACATGGCTTTCTTCCTGTATGTATCTGCCTACATAAGGTCATCTTCATATAAGGATGCCAGTCATATTAGGTTAGGGCAATGCCTACCCTGATTCACTATGACCTCTGTCCCCATATTCTACATAATAACAACTCTATTCTCAAATCAGGTCACATTCTGAGGTACTGCAGCTTAGGACTTCAATATATAAACATACCACAGAGATACTGTGGGTCAGGTTCCAGACCACCACAATAAAGCAAGTCACATGAATTGTTTTGTTTCCCAGTGCATATAAAAGTTATGTTTATGTAGTCTATTGTAGTCTATTAAGTGTGCAATAGCAATATGTCTAATAAAACAGCCTACCTACCTTAATTAACAAATGTTACATCGCTAAAGCATGCTACCCATTATTTGAGCCTTCAGAGTCATAGAAGTAACATTAGAGATCACGGGTCACAGATCACCAGAACAAATATAATAAGAGTAACAAAAAAGTTTGAAATACTGCAAGAATTACCCAAACATGACCTAGAAACATGGGGTGAACAAATGCTGTTTTAAAATGGTGCTGATAAAACTTGTACTATCCAGGGTTGCCGTAAGCCTTCAATTTGTTTAAAAAAAAAAAAAGAAACTGCAGTATCTGCAAAGTGCACTAAAGCAAAGCACAATAAAATGAAGTATCCCTGTATTGTGTCTTTCTTTGGAGGACACAATTCAACCTATAACACTATTCCATCAAAGACCTAATTCTAGGGACCTCCTTGATGGTCCAGTGGTTAAGAAACCACCTTGCAATGCAAGGAACATGGGCTCGAAACCTGGTCGGGAACAAAGGTCCCACATGCATGGAGCAACTAAGCCTGCATGCCACAACTACCAAGCCGTGTGCCCTGGAGCCCATGCACCACAACTAGAGTGTCCAGGCACCATAACAAAAGATCCCACATGACACGACAGAGATCCCACATGGTGCAGCTGAGACCTGTTGCAGCCAAATACATTGTTTTTGAGAAAGACCTAATTCTAGAGCCTATTACTTCTCACAATGGATACCCTGTTCATTCACTCATTCAAAAGAATTGTTGATCTGCTATATGTACTAGTCACTATGTTAAGTATTTTGAACACAAAAATTACTAGTATGTAGAGTCCGGCTCAAATTTTATACCTTTCTTCTATAAGTGTCCAAAACGAAGGCTTCTGACATACTATTTTTGAGGAATTATTAGAGGTCAAGCCTTCTAGCCCAAATACAACTGCTCATAGGTGTTTAGCAAATGTCACTCTACTATAATTCTCTGCAGCATATTCATTATCTGGTGCTTCCTTGCTCATTTGTTAACTCATTTGCCCAATCACAACTCCCACACCAGAACATAAGCTCTTT
Organism: Madoqua kirkii; assembly: GCA_006408675.1. NCBI lineage: Eukaryota > Metazoa > Chordata > Mammalia > Artiodactyla > Bovidae > Madoqua > Madoqua kirkii. The sequence goes on from SJYC01046220.1 coordinate 13,223, forward strand.
GGGGGTAATGTCTTTGTCTTTGTTTCTCCCATATATCCCTATGAAAGTGAAAGTTACTCAGTTGTGTCCAACTCTTTGCAACCCCATAGACTACACAGTCCATGAAACTCTCCAGGCCAGAATACTGGAGTGGGTAGCCATTCTGTTTTCTAGAGGAGCTTCCCAACCCAGGAATTGAACCCAGGTCTCCTGCTTTGCAGGTGGATTCTTTACCAGCTGAGCTACCAGGGAAGCCAATATATATCCCTATACACTAGAAAAATTCTTACCTAATAGGCACCCAAGTATTTACTAAAAGAATGACTGTGATACTAAAAAACATTCACAGACCAGACTATCTATATATCATCCCTTCCCATCCTCATAACCCTAGTAGGTAGATGCAGGGACTCTAATTCACACTTGAAATTAAGGCTTTAAGAAGCTGTGATAGGAAAAAAGCATCCTGACACATAAGCATGAAAAGAGTTAAATGATGCATGATAATGACTTCAAACCAAATGTGCTTAGCTCAGTTCTATGGCTCCGGTCACTCGTTATGCCCCTAAATTCAATTAAAAATACTCAGTGTCCTATAGTTGTGAAATTACTCTATTAAGTGTACCAGAAATACATTTTGCTTTAGTTCCTAGAGATAAAACCCAAACTAGATAGAATTTCTCATACTTGAAATAGAAATACTTGGCTAGATCTTTGGATTCAAATGTAAAATACATCGGTGCCTTCATCTAATCATAGACTCGGAAGACGGAATAAAACTTCTAGTGGCCAACCATAATAAACCACCACCGCAATTCAAGTGTTCTAAATATTTGGGGTGTTTGGAATCAAAGGTTAATTTTATTGAAAATGCATGTAATTGATCCAAGAAATGACAATTTTAAAATCTAAGCATTAAACCATCTGAGAATAACTCAAGAAATCTGAAAAGAAAGAGTACTTTCAATACAATTCACACTTTAAATTTTCATAGAAGTTATTTCATAAAAGTTATTTCCATATAAAACATTTTATTAAACAATCTTTCTTTCTGGAAAGACTTCCGAAATCAAAGCTCTTTTTTCCCTTAAATAACATCTCTGACTTGCTATATTACTAGAAGTAATTCATGCATATATGTATATTGCAATATATGCATATATACTACAGTATTTTACCTAACCAAACTTGAAACCAATAAAAATACCCTATCAATTGCCTAGTCATGACAGAAGTAGAATAGCTACAACTTGGTAAGAAGAAAGAAATTAATATTTAGCCCAACAGCTCTGGGAACTTTATATATAGACAGCTGACATTTGAACAACCCAGGTTTGAACTGCAGAGGTCCACTTGCACCTGGATTTTTTCAGTATATTAGAAAACTGTTTGGAGACTTGTGACAATTTGAAAAACTCAGACAAACCATGTAGCCTACAAATATCAAAAGAAAAAGAGAAAAGTATATCAAGAGGGCATAAAGTATACACAGACACTGTCCTTACATAGGCATAAGGTGAGTGGTATTTAACATAAAATTATGTTAGTTTTCTTACTGTTTTATAACTTTGCTCTCAAGGAATTATACTACAGTACAATATGGCGCTCTCTCTTTCTCTCTCTCATGATTGGAGAAACTGCTTATCAGACTATCACAAGTAAGTGGATTTTCTCATGTTACAATGTTTCTAACACTATATCATGAATATGACTGTAATAATACTGTATGTCATAAAAACTGTATAATGATTTATTCACTAGTGTTTAGGCTTGACAACTATAAAGCAATCGTAGTGCTATTTTTTATCAATGCATGAATGTGAAAGGGTTAAATCTCTCAGCTGTGTCCAACTCTTTTCAATCCCACAGACTGTAGCCCACCAGACTCCTCTGTCCATGGGGTTTACCAGGCAAGAATATTGGAATGGGTTGCCATTCCCTTCTCCAGCGGATCTTCCCAACCCAGGAATTGAACCCAGGTCTCCTGCACTGCAGGCAGATTCTTTACTGAGCCACCAGGGAAACCCAACACATGACTATATCTAAAAAAATATGAATCTCTTTTTCACATTACCTTCTGAATTTGATGTCTAGCATTAGTAATATGTATACTATCCATGGTGGTCTGTATCATGTGAGATAATATTGATGTACATACTGATAGACAGATGATCCATCTTGTAAATGGATGATGTAAACTTATGGTATCAATAAACACAGTACAGTACTATAAATGTATTTTTCTCTTCCTTATGATTTTAACATTTTCTTTTCTAACTTCCTTTATTATAAGAATGTAGTGTATAATACATACAACACACAAAATATTTGCTAATCAACTATTTGTGTTGTCAGTAAGGATTCTGGTCAGTAGTAAGCTATTAGCAGTTAAGTTTTGGCAGGGTAAAGTTACATGCAGATTTTCAGCACTCCTAACCCTTGCATTGCTCAAGGGTCAACTGCATCCTATATTTCAAAAGAAAATAGTAATTTTGTGATTTTTTTCAAAGAAAAGAACTGCACAACTCTTCTTTCTTTCTCTCTTAGACAGATATTTTCTGCCCCAGCTTATTCCTATCAAAATTCTGATGAGATCCTCAAGCCAACTGCAAACCCAGGCATTTTAGGACTGCTACCTTTAATCTATAATGCCTTTAACATCTGCAAATACATGGGCGGCCAAACAGAAGGTGCCTGAATGTATTATAAAGAAACTTGACTACTCCAAAGATAACATATATATTATTTACTTCCAGTGAATAGCTGTCTTAAACTTCAGTGTTTTGTAAAATTATTTTTTTTTAACCAGACTCCTATCATTAGCCTTGATTCTTTGGGTTTGCTAACATTTTGAAAAATATCCCTCATCTGTCATTATAAAGTATTTATTTCCAGAGATACAGACCCACCTTACTATTGATCTCTCAAGGGTCTTGATCCAGTAGAGAATTCATACACAAAATTCTGATTTTAAAGCTAGAAGGAATCTAGAGAATCATGAATAGTTATCTTATGGAAAATATTACTGACGCAAAGTGGAAGATGGTGACTCACCCAACACCACACAGGATGTTGGTAGGAAACCAAAACAGCAGGTAGGTCCAAATACCCTCCAAGACCTGTGTGCCAAGTGAGGGCAATGCCTAAGCACAAAGCACCTGAAATGTAACAATGCATCAGTTTTGGACAATTTCCATAAACTGTGGTCACCTAGCAACCAACGTATGGAAGCTGAGATTTGAAAAGAACACGGTCCTCAACAAATGCAATCTGTGGAACAAATGGGCCAAGAAAGAGGACATAGGAAGTCTAAGGTCACAAAACGTAAAACAAAGAAAAAACTAAATAGAATAAAACCTTCGCAGGAAGAATAGAAACAGAAGAGAAACTAAAGCTATAAGGAGATCACGAAAAATACTTTTCTTGAGCAAAAGACTACAAACCTGATTTCAATGATAATTCCAGACAAGAGAATCTGTTTATGCCCATTTTCTTACAGAGACAAATCTAGTTTTGAAGAAAATTTATTACTTACCAAGCCTGCTATAGGTGTGGACAGTCTGTTGATCTTCTTAATGACCCCAGTTTCAGCTTATTAATCAAACTGGAAGTAAAGAAAGAAACAACATATGCACTTACAAGAAAGCCAACATTAGTTTCACGTTCTTTACAACATTTTCAAAAAACATACATGTCACTCATCCATTTCCAGTATATTCTTCAGGCCCAAGAAAAAACAACCAACCAAGAAAATACACCAAGAAACAAAAACCAGCACTGTCAACAATAGTGAACAGGTCTCTGCTGCTAAGTCGCTTCAGTCGTGTCTGACTCTGTGCGACCCCATAGATGGCAGCCCACCAGGCTCCCCATCCCTGGGATTCTCCAGGCAAGAACACTGGAGTGGGTTGCCATTTCCTTTTCCAATGCAGGAAAGTGAAAAGTCAAAGTGAAGTCGCTCAGTCATGTTCGACTCTTAGCGACCCCATGGACTGCAGCCCACCAGGCTGAGCATATAAACACACTTCTGCATTGAAGGACATGTCCTTAAAATAATTCCACATTTGTTAAAGAAAGGTAATCTTTCATTCTGTTTCAACAGTTTATTAATCCCTTCCATTATAGCTTAGTTCTCTTCAACCTAAGAATACATTTTTCTACTAATCATTTGTACTGATTTTGTTCTCAAACTTATCCATGTTTTAAAAGGTAGCTACACATGCATCCATTTTCCCCCAAACTACCCTTCCATCCAGGCCATCAGATAACATTGGGACAGATGGATACGTGTGTATATATGGCTGGGTCCCTTTGTTGTTCACATGAAACTGTCACATTGTTAATTGGCTCTACTTCAAAACAAAACACAAACTTTAAAAAATGGGGGGGGGGGGAGTTGCCTAAAGTAAATAGAAGGTACCAGTTGACATCTAAATAAAGGATAAATTTCAACCCCAAATGGGCATATTCACTAATATCTTAAAATATAATTGCCTTCTTAATTGTATATTTTATTTAAAATACAGTTGCTGTATTATTTTTACATAAGGAAAATTCACAGGAATTTCCCATACAGAGCTCAGTTTCAACTGCTAATTATGATACTGATGAACAAATTCAGTTGTTATCTGTGTCCAAGCCACTAATGAAACATTAAGAAGTGAAAATATATTATGGTGCTTTCATCACTGTTAATTCTAACATGTGCCAGACGACTGCCAATTCTGTACGATGTTTTCATATCTGAGCCTGATAGTTAGAGTTTATAGGTATTTTGTTAAGCTATATTTCACATATATTTTTCTTGAGTATACACCGTCTCTAATGAAAGAATATTCTAGAATTTATTATTAAAAAATAAACAAAAATAACTAAATAAAAAGTAGCTTAAAAACCATGTCTGGGATTTTTTGTTTGTTTTGCCAGATTTAAAGGGTGCAATGGAATTCATTCAAGCAAACAACCAACTAGTAGCCACTGGTAACTCATTCAAGGCAGCTGCTGCTGCTGCTAAGTCGCTTCAGTCGTGTCCAACTCTATGAGACCCCACAGACGACAGCCCACTAGGCTCCCCTGTCCCTGGGATTCTCCACGCAAGAACACTGGAGTGGGTTGCCATTTCCTTCTCCAATGCATGAAAGTGAAAAGTGAAAGTGAAGTCGCTCAGTCATGCCCAACTCTTAGCGACCCCATGGACTGCAGCCCACCAGGCTCCTCTGTCCATGGGATTTTCCAGGCAAGAGTACTGGAGTAGGGTACCATTGCCTTCTCCTATGATTGCTTTATTACCACCACAGAATGACTGGATAAAAATTGAATGCATCAGAATGCACCCACATAGGATAACAGTTACCTCAGAATCTAACACTGAAAAGGTTTCTGTTGTTACAGAATCTGCAAAGATATCTGTAAGTCTCTAGATTCTGAAATATTTTTAGAACTCAGCTTTGACACCTGAAATTTAAGAGGACAATTTTGGGTTCTAAATCTAGACTTTTGTGACTTCTATATTTTATGTTGCAGTGCTCTGATAACAGTGTCAAGCCATGTAGAAACTTAGTACTATAATAGTGCTTTTCTACTATGGTTAGCCTGTTTAATCAATCATTAATCATTGCCAGGAAACTATAATTTGAAACAGTGATTTTTCTATTCAATAATGCTGCCACCAAAAAAAAAAATTTCTTTATTCTGTAACAGAGCTCCAAAATGAAAGCAAATATAGGAGAAAGAATCAAACATTCTGCATTGACTGGTCTCCCCTTCACAATGGGCAACAGAAAAAAAAAAAAAATCTGACACTTGTGGAATGTCACTCCTTCAACATTCCAGAGATTTATATATACACTTGAGTGTGCTAAAAATAAAAAAAGACAAAAGTCTCAATTTAATGACCTTCAGAATGTTGTTCGACAGGATTCAAAATTACAAAACAGTGGCTTATGAAGACTTAGTCTGGTGAACAAAAGCTGTTTTTCTGTTTTCATACTTTCTTCACACAAAGATCTTTAGACAACTTAACACAGATGACAGAACCACGCTTCGACCATAAGCATTTCCTAGCACTGTTCCTGTCTGACTCCTCATTTCTTATTTGTGCCTGAAAACCACGTAGGAAGGAAGGCTTTCTCCCTTCATTGGCCACAGTATTTTTCTTTAATCACTAGCTGAAAAGCTAGAAGAGAATTGAGCAAATTTATAAGAAATGACAACTCCAATTTAATTCTTGTAGTTGTTCCCTACAAAGCAAGTATTTCTTGAATTCTATGACTAGTGGCTTTTTGCAATGCACAGTACTGAAACTGAAACATCACTTAACAGAATCATAACACTTAACAGAATCATAATTCTAGCATAGTGTCAATCAAGAAAGTCAGAGTAGTTGTTGATGGCTGGTTTGGCACTGACTTTCACACAGGAACTTGACTCTTAAAATGTAATCTTTCTGAGATATAAAAAGTTAGACACCAATATGAGCTGGGGCAACTTATAAAATGTCAGGGAAGTCTGACATCAGTTGTCCTTATTTAAGCAACAGAATCATAACTTCCTCCTCCACCCACTTGAGTCACTGGTGACATTGGCCAGAATAGTCAATTTACCTGTTTACGTCACTTACCAGTTTTGTATTACCGTGTTAGTAATATCAAGAGAACTTTTTAAGACAGTTTCTAGAATGGATGATAACACAGCCTATTCTCAGTTAAGTCAATGGAAGGAAGAAAGGAATAGAAGTAAAGGAAAATAGTACAGATAAATAAGTCTCCCAATAATGAGTTAATGGACTCCTCCCTCAGAAAGTTCAGAGCTATTACTCAGCAATAACATACACCCAGTGGATTGGTGTCTTCCATTCCTGAGCATCCACGAATGTGTACAAACATAGACGAAACCACAAGGAAAAAAAACACTGGATAACCTGCAAACTACCCTGTAAAATCTGGTGTCACTAGAGGAAAATGCAGTTTTACTTTGTCAACTGTTAAAATGTTAAGTGTCAGTTCTAAACACTAGAGTATGGAGATGATTCTCATACACTTCCAGTAAAAAGCAAACATCCAATCTGATTATGAATTGTTTGCAATTATTTTCATATACAATGAAAGGAAGAACTTCTAGGGTATCTCTTCTAGGGCGAAAAATAGGTTTCATGAAACTTAAACTTCTGTGAAATGTAAGTCTATCTAAAAGAATAGGGAAACAGTGGAAACAGTATCAGGTTTTTATTTTGGGGGGCTCCAAAATCACTGCAGATGGTGACTGCAGCCATGAAATCAAAAGACGCTTACTCCTTGGAAGAAAAGTTATGAGCAGCCTAGATAGCATACTCAAAAGCAGAGACATTACTTTGCTGAGTAAGGTCCATCTAGTCAAGGCTATGGTTTTTCCTGTGGTCATGTATGGATGTGAAAGTTGGACTGTGAAGAAGACTGAGCGCTGAAGAATTGATGCTTTTGAACTGTGGTGTTGGAGAAGATTCTTGAGAGTCCCTTGGACTGCAAGGAGATCCAACCAGTTCATTCTGAAGGAGATCAGCCCTGAGATTTCTTTGGAAGGAATGATGCTAAAGCTGAAACTACAGTACTTTGGCCACCTCATGCGAAGAGTTGACTCATTGGAAAAGACTTTGATGCTAGGAGGGATTGCGGGCAGGAGGAGAAGGGGACGACAGAGGATGAGATGGCTGGATGGCATCACTGACTCGATAGGTGTGAGTCTGAGTGAACTCCGGGAGATGGTGATGGACATGGAGGACTGGCGTGCTGTGATTCATGGGGTTGCAAAGAGTCGGACATGACAGAGTGACTGAACTGAACTGAAAAGAATAGGGAGGGCATAGTCTCACAATCAAACAAAACACACATGCCATACGAGAGGATACTACTCTCTTTCACAGATAGAACTTCTTTGCATAACAGTGTTGGTTGCTCAGTCATGTCTGACTCTTTGTGACCTGGTGGATTGGAGCCCACCAGGCTCCTTTGCCCATGGAATTCTCCAGGCAAGAATACTGGAGTGGGTAGCCATTCCCTTTTCCAGGGGATCTTCCCGACCCAGGGATAGAACCTGGGTCTCCTGCATTGCAAGCAGATTCTTTATTGACTGAGCCACCAAGGAAGCCCCTGTGCATAATAAGCATTCTTTAATTATACATGTGGAATTCCTAAAGGCAACATTGACTTCAGGTCACTGGCTCTATTCAGGAACCAAATCACATGCTAACCTTCAAGCTACCTCTGTGCACAAGGAACAACAGGCAGTCAAGGGATCCCCTTATTTGCCTGCACCCCTCTTATCCCACCCCTCTGATCCTATGTAGAATCATACAACTCCCCAAGCTTTCATCAAGCCATGGCATAAATATGGCCATGTGCTTTGCTAGAATAACACAGATTTGCTCAAATCAGAACACCTACAGGTAAAACCAGGAAACACCTATTCACTTTCTATCTCTCAAGACAGAACACTCCCACAAGAAGGTGTGACTCAGCTCTTTCCTCTAGTTTTAGCTACTGCCTTTCCTCCTCCTCCCCAAAATGCACCGCCTCCTCCCTCCAAAGGAGCTGACTTACAGACAAGATATGAGGAAGTTGCCTCTGTTCAGAAACCTCATCACCAGTGAATGTGGCCTGACTTTAAATATAAAAGTCATTGGTGACACTCCCAAGAAAACTGCACACAGAGCTCAACTTGGCGTCTGGCTCAGTTATTAAAGGCTTTCAGGAGAACTAGAACGTGATGCCTTGTCTCTTGGACTCCAGGAACTAGTTCCAAATGCCAAACCTCATTTCCCTTTTATTGGAAAGCTCTTGGGCAGAGGTAGAAAACTGAGAAGCATCTTTTGACTTCCTATTTCCAAAGATTTTTCCAAATGTGTTACAAAGACTGACATCAAAGAGCATATCAATGCAATGAGAATGAACTTAACCTTCAAGTATTTGGGTTAGTTGTTCACATGTACATATTTCTAACCTTTCTGTTGGCTACATTTTCTAAATATATATCCCCATATGAGTCAAACTTTTCCTATCAGTATGCAAAATATTTGTTTAAAAGATATGATAAAAATATTAAATATTTCTTGACAAATTAAGGAGCAATGCCTTGTTTTATGTGTTATGCATCACTTAATCATTTGCCTTGGTTTCTTCTAGATGCAGACTGTGCTCAACAGGTGTCAACTAAAGACAGAGCAACCAAGCAGTGAAGTTGCTAAGAGGACATAAAGATGTCCTCTCGTTCCCAAATATTTTTGATGCATCAAATATTTTATAAATCCACAAACTTCAAACACAGAAACTTTTCTGTAAATGATTCAAAACTTCTATCTTCTTTGTAGAAATGAACCTAGAAAAACTTTTTTTAGTTTCACTCAAATGCTAAAAATGATTTTGTGCTTTTTCCAAGGAGGACACCTCCCCTTTATTATTTTCTTCTGTTGCCAGATGAGTTAAACCGCATTGTTCTCTCCCAATTGTCAAATGCTGTTCAAGAGCGTAAGCTATCAGTTGTATATTAATTTAGAGTGGCTACCTTGAGTAAATTTCTTAAAGATTTTTAATTAATTATCTCCAGCTAAATTCAAAAATTGTAATGTTTTGAAAATGAAAACCACCTTGAGGAGTAATCACACATTCATGGCAAAGTGTATGCAATTTAACATTTTTAAGTTAAAAGGCATTCAATACAAAATTCTATGATCACTTTAGTATTTTCAAAGACTGGTAGTAAAGTTAATTACTACCAGTAACTATTAAGTAACTTTAATTTCTAGAATTCCTGCGGTAGTAATTTTGAAAACTGCTGAGTCAGGATAGAGTACAAATAAATGGTTAACAATATATGCTGAGATGGCAAAGTGCATGGAGCAGCAAGAAGTGAGTACCAATGCAACTGATAATCATTTCAGGGTGATAGGACTTTCTTTTCAGCCTCACTGTGATGCCTGAAGCATCCTCAAGTGAGTGTGGCAAAGCCTGAGCGTTCTGAGAGCAGAGTCCTCTTATTTTTGGCAAACTCAACAGAGCACTAATGCATCTCCCTAAGTGACAGGACATTCGCCAATATCACAGTGATAGCAACAGGTGTCTAGCAGGAGGACTCTGGGTTCCTGTATTGGTTTTGTATTAAGTAACATCACAAATTCTGCTCATCCCTTTATGTCAATCAGAGTATTCTCATAGTCAAACTTAGGTTCCTGCCAGTGTTTGTCTCTGTAAAAATGCCTGGATGTGTGTCTGTATGTATATCTTTCTTCATGCTGCTTATCGTTCCTCACATTCTATTTCGAGATGAAATCATCAGTGTCAAGCTCTTGGTACTGTCTGTGTGTGTGTGCTTAGTCGCTCAGCTGTGTCTGACTCTTTGCGACTCCATGAACTGTAGCCTACCAGGCTCCTCTGTCCATGGGGATTCTTCAGGCAAGAATGCTGGAGTGGGTTACCATGGCCTGCCCCAGGGGATTTTCCCAACCCAGGGATCAAACCCAGGTCTTCCGCATTGCAAGCAGATTCTTTACCACCTGAGCCACCACGGAAGCCACCAGGAATGGTGGAGAAAGGAATCTGGTTAATATAAACCAATTTACTTTGGCATCAGCAGGCGGCACTCCTGTGCCCATCCCATGGCATGAAGGGAACAGCCACACAGTTTCCCAGTGCCTGTCAGCGGCTCACTGCATCATCTCCCCAAATGCTGTGGCTTTTATAAGCACTGCTTGTCAGGGATGGAAACAGTTGTACCAATGTTTTATGTACCACGTTTAGATACTGAAGCTCTTTTTTAATATCTTCCACTATAAAGAGTCTTTATGCATATCTTCTTTCCCATGCCCACCAACAGTACACAAGGGTTTCCCAAATCATAGAGTTTACCATTACATTTTTAACATATAAAATGAAAGTCTCACGCACTTCTCTAAAAATAAACCATGTTCTAAACTTTTTCACTACTGCTTTATCCCATAGTTCTTATGTGACTTTCTGACTGATGATTGTCAGTATGTAAAAATTTTAGAGATCAAGTCTCTCATATAAGGCAATGACTCTACTTTTTAATTGATGTGATATCATTATATACTTGCCCTTTTTGCGATATTCAATTCCCTTTCTTAACACTTCTCATTGCACAGACCAGAATTCCTGTACTTTCAACATTTACTAGCCAACACGCACTTTTCCAATTACCTACCTGAGAGCCTTCAATGTATCAAAAAACTTCTTCAAAAATAACCTCTGATCAAATCTAATATAAACTGTTTATATCACATACATTTAGCACATACATTACTCCCATTTATTTTCAGTAGAACAGCAGTCTCATTTTTTAGCTCAGAGGCCCTGCACTGACATGTTATGTGCCCTCCCCTTAGTAATTTATATTTAGGGCAAGAAAGCCCTGTAGATGGTACATGCAAGCCCATGAAACAGGACTACAGCTTTCAACCTTCAAGTCTGAGGCCACAATGTTTTAAAAACTCCTGAAAAATTTGCAGTCCATCTGTATAATGCAACTACCATCTGTTGTTCACTGAGTCAGGTCCAACTGTTTGAGACCCCACGGACTGCAGCACACGAGGCTTCCCTGTCCTTCACCAACTCCTGGAGCTTGCTCAAACTCATGTCCACTGAGTCAGTAATGCCATTAAACCTTTTCGTCCTCTGTCACTCCCAGCTTGCCCTGCCTTCAATCTTTCCCAGCATCAGAGTCTTTTCCAATGAATTGGTTCTTCGCATCAGGTGGCCAAAGTTTTGGAGTTTCAGCTTCAGCATCAGTCCTTCCAATGAATATCCAGGATTGATTTCCTTTAGATTAACTGGTTTGATCTCTTAAAAGTCCAAGGGACTCTCAAGAGCCTTCTCCAACACCACAGTTCAAAAGCATCAATTCTTCAGCGCTCAGCTTTCTTTATAGTCCAACTCTCATATCCATACATGACTACTGGAAAAATCACAGCTTTGACTAGACAGACTTGTCAGTAAAGTAATGTCTCTGCTTTTTAATATGCTGTCAAGGTTGGTCATAGCTTCTTTTCCAAGGAGCAAGCGTCTTTTAATTTTATGGCTGCAGTCACCATTTGCAGTGATTTTGGAGCTCAAGAAAATAAAAGTCTGACACTGGCTCCATTGTTTCCTCATCTATTTGGCATGAAGTGATGGGACCAGATGCCCTGATCTTAGCTTTCTGAATGCTGAGTTTTAAGCCAGATTTTTTCACTCTCCTCTTTCACTTTCATCAAGAGGCTCTTTAGTTCCTCTTCGCCTTCTGCCATAAAAGTGATGTCATCTGCATACCTAAGGTTATTGATATTTCTCCCAGCAATCTTGATTCCAGCCTGTGCTTCATCCAGCCCAGCATTTCACATGATGTACTCTGCATAGAAGTTAAATAAGCAGGGTGACAGTATACACCTTTGATGTACACCTCTCCCTATTTGGAACCACTCTGTTGTTCCATTTCCAGTTCTAACTATTGCTTCTTGATCTGCATACAGGTTTCACAGGAGGCAGGTAAGGTGGTCTGGTATTCCCATCTCTTTAAGAATTTTCCACAGAAATACTGACTACCATACAGAAGTCAAGTTTTTAAACAGACATTAACCAAGTTTACCTTCAACTGTAAAAACTAATTATGTTTTTCTATATGTGGAAATAAGTTATAGAAAAAAATAACTGTGAAGCTTAAAAAAAGAGCACACAGATGGCAACTGTAAAACACTACCACGAAGAGAAGGCAGTTTAAAATTATTTAATTATCTTTATGAACTTGAGGGATTCCCAATACTTGTATCTCTGTTTGCCTGTATGTGGGTGCTAAGTTGCTTCAGTCATGTTCAATTCTTGGTGACCCCATGGACCATAGCCTGCCAGGCTCCTCTGTCCATGGGATTCTCCAGACAAGAATATTGGAGTAGGTTGCCATGGCCTTCTCCACGGGATCTTCTCAACTCAGGGACAGAACCCACATTTCTTCATGTCTCCTGCATGTGCAGGCAGGTTCTTTACCACTAGTGCCACTGGGAAGCCCTTGTTTGTTTACTATTGGGTTATCAAATGGTATAGAAACTCAAAACTTGTATTACTTTAAGTGAAAAAAATAGTTCTTATTACTTAAATTTTAAATGGCTATAATATGGATCAGGGTCAACAGGTTGGTGAGCTGGAGAGTTGTATGAATGCAACTGTCCTCAGGAAATTCAAAACAGAAAGAGCTCTAAGAATAAAAACTCTCACTCTTACAGATGGGCATTAGTGGAGCCCCACGTAGAAGTCCAAGAACCCTCTGATGTCACTTTCACTCAACATGTGCCTGTCTCCAACTCTAACAAAGGAAAGAGCTCTCTCACATGAATGAGAAGTGGCCAGGTTCTCTTCTTGTCTGATGTTTTAAAACAACCACCTGAGTAACCCATAGTAAATTCACAGGAGTATTTTTTAATCATATTTTTCTTCTTCTTTTGAAAGCATCTTCAACAAAATCCCAGATTATTTCAGGAAGACAGGATAGTAGTCACACAGCAGATAGAAACAGAAATAGGATTTCTCAAACTAATAGGTGAAAGTTTATTTGCTCCACTCTTTCCAAGCTGCAAGTCAGGGAAAGGAAGGCCCGGTGGCAGTATGAGGAGAGTTGGCTCAAGAATGTGAGCCAGGAGTTCAAAAAGGCATCAGTGTCTGAGTGGCTAGCTTGGGATGGAGTAAAGACCTGGCATAATCCCAGAGATGGGAAGTACAGACTGACTAAACAGAGACACACCCAGTAAGATTACCTTCAAATACATCTTCTTACTTCATAAGGATCATAAAGAATGTTTTCATTTAAATATTTCCAAGATTGCTATCACAGGATGAGTAACTATGAAATTACTACATCACTAGCTGGATATGCCCCAACTAAATACATTTAGAGAAGAGAAATAATACTGCAGAACCATGGAGTAAGACCGGATTGTGAATGTTTTTAAGTATATAGTAAGGGCTTCATGAACTCTAATAAACACTGAAGAGAGGAGACAGAGGAATGGATACTATGAATAAATTTCATGGAAAATTATAACAAGGAGCTGAAATCACCTTTTAGACCCCTGTCAATCCTTTTACTAATTAGAAAATCCCGCAAATTAGATTTTGTTCCCATTTCACTGTTTAATAAAGCCAAGAGAGATTACATGTCAAAGATATACAGTAAAATGATTACTACAACAGACTTTAACCAGGGAAATAGTCTTTAGCCCTCCACTGATTGGATCCCACAGTCAATCAAATTAAATGATACTGAAATGATTTACAGAAGACACTAACTTCTATAGCCAATCAGATTAAAAAGCAATAAATGCACATAACTACCTTCATTACTGAGATGTCTATCTTGTCTGAGACCTCAGCGCGGCGTTTATACCCAGTTTAAACTATCTGAAATGTCAGTACACTGCCAGTCAGGAAAAAAATATAATGAGCTCATTTCCTCCAACTCTTGACTTTGATATTCCAGAATGCCAGTTCAAACTACTACTAAAGCATAAATGGCTGCTGACATTGCTAGATAAAATGGTAAGAAAACTCTTTAATGGTGATAATGAACTAGGATGCCTAGAGATTTTTAAAGAGGCAATATGCAGACCCTATATTTCACAAGAATTGGTCATTTTTCTGGCAATGAACTAAACAGAAGCCAGCCTTTTCCTATAGAATGTTTTAAAAATCTGAATTCGTTGCTTAAATCATGTTTCAGCTAAAACTTGATATCTCAGATGGGTAAAATATCCACAGAGACAGACAGTCCAATACATTTTGTTGCTGCTATTTAGTCTCTCAGTAGTGTCCGACTCTTTTGCAACCCCATGGACTATAACCCACCAGGGTCCTCTGTCCATGGGTTCTCCAGGCAAGACAGTGGAGTAACTTGCCATTTCCATCTCCAAGGGATCTTCTTGACCCAGGAATTGAAACCACATCTCCTGCATTGGAAAGGGGATTCTTTACCACTGAACCACCTGGGAAGCCCCTGCTATATTTACCACTAATTTAAAAATTAAGGTTTATAATACCAGGCTTCTGAGCAGCAGGTTTTATGTTCCTCTTAGAAATTTCAACTATTCAGGATGACGTGATCAAATAATGATGCTTAATCATTTTGTAGACCAACCAGCGAGGCTTTTCTTTAGTTATAAATTTATACAGAATATAATCACCTAGACTTTTTATCTACAGTAATCTATTAAATTAAAAAGTATTCATTAACCAGGGTTATAAACAATGAAATTCACCAGTAAAAGTTTTGGGTTTTTTTTAAACATCATGTAGTACTTTGGGATTTCATCTTAAACTAAAATTGCTGATTACCACAGTTAAATATTTACTTACACTACTTTTAGGAATATTCATTTAAGGAATAGTGAAGTGAGTGAAGTTGCTGAGTCGTGTCCGACTCTTTGCAACCACATGGACTGTAGCCTACCAGGTTCTACCGTCCATGGGATTTTCCAGGCAAGAATACTGGGGTGGGTTGCCATTTCCTTCTCCTAAATAGATTGACTACTTATTTGGTAATGTACAAAACCCCAAATTGATGTTATTTCAATAAGGAAACAAAGAATGAGCTTCTGGAGGCTGTGAATTTAAATGACATTTTTAAAAACCAATGCGTCTGTCTCTAAACATGCATCCAAATGTTTGCTGTGGCCATGAAGGTAGAACCATGTATTTAACCTAACAATGCTGCTTGTCATCAAAACAGTTGTTTTTTTAAATCACCTTTGAATATCCTCACTGGTGACAATCTACTCAAATGGGGTATATTTTTTGGAAATCACCTCAAGTAAATCAGAGCCCAGGCTGGTACATAAATTGGATTTTAAATAAAACCCCCAAGTGTCACTATGTTTAATGACCTAGTTCTGGAAAGTGATGCCCCAAAAGGGAGATCCCTTAAAGTGTTGAGTAACTAGAACTATAAAACCACAAAGTGACCTCTTTGAAAAGATCACCTATTTGGGTTGTTAGATACGCACTCCTAAGTCTAAAAATACCTCTGTGCTCCATAGGTCTGCCTCCTACATAAACCCAACTACCCCAATCCTGACTTACACGGCTTACAATTGACATCAAAGTTATTTTTGCAGCAAGCTTCTAAATAGTGTATACTCATAGCTAAGGTTTCAGATCACATGTATCTAACAGTCATTTTTTTCCCTCCATCTTCTGAACACATTAAAATATATATAATTTGCAAACCAAGATAAAGTAATTTCCTTTGAATGATCAATTGAGCTGACCACATAACCTACCAAGATTAAACACTATTTGGCTAAAACAACTCTAAATGTGGCATCAGAAAAGGACAAGAAACCTCCCTTAAGCTTTCCTTGTGGCCCTTGTTCATATACCTGTCCTACTCTCTATTATGTAGGATTACATGAAATGGACATTTTCTATAGGTCATTGATGGTTAAATATCAACACTTAATAAGGTTCACAACACTGCTCTAAGACAATGAAGTTTGAACACCTACCAACAGAGCATAGGAGAGAGAAATTTTTATCTCCATGTCCATCTATCCAGTAATAATTTGTATGTACACAAAGTTTGATAGCTTATAGAAACCTTGATATATGTATTGAGTTGGCCTAAAAGTTTGTTTGGGTTTTTCTGTAAGATGTTATGGAAAACCCAAACAAACTTTTTGGCCAACCCAATATTATGGGAACTTTGTGAATTAGGCAGATCAGATGCTCTGATCTCCACTTTATAGACAAGAAAATAAGGCTCAGATATTGTCACTCGCTCAAATGTCTGAAAGTATGAAGCAGGGAATCAAACCTAGGCCACGTAACTCCTGATCCTTGCTGTAAACAACCTTCCTGTAAAAGGATAAACGAAATCACCTAAGTCTGAGCACATACACTCCCAGTGCATGCTTGTAGACAGATTCCATAATACTTATGTCATAAGTGTCTAGATTGGAATACTTAAGTGCTTTCAAAAATGTGAGTACATACTTAAGTACATTCTTGTACTTTATTTGCTCACATCTGCAATCTGCACCCTCACCCAGGAGTTCGTCCTTCCATTCCACAGCCTGCCTGCCCCTCACTCTCAAAGGTCACCACCTGGCAAATTGTGCTCTGCCTCCATGGGGGAACAGAATATTACATTAAACATATACTTTAGGCTCCATACCATCAATCATGGCACAAGCTTCAGATGTGATTCTTAATAACATCATATTAATTGAATGAATGGCTGGCCCATAACTCAAATTGACTGTGGTAATATAATGACGCCACTTAAAAGTTCAAAGAAAAAATTTGCTATAGCCTAAATTTGTTCTATAATCATCACTACGTACTGATGAAGGAAACAAGTTACATATTAACTTCTAAACCAGGCAACTCCATATATTAGAATATTCACAGCAAGTGAGAGCTGGTGCTATGTGATAAGGCTTTCTCCTCAATCACCCACCACTACTGGCCCATCAAGCAATAACAGAATCTTTCTTGTTTACTAATTTAAAATAATATATATTTCACTAATGGTATCTTTAGATACAGAGATCGATAACCCCTTCCTACTGTCTGGTACTGTGGGAGTGTCAAATTGCAGAGATCAAATCTCATTTGTTACCAGGAAAACATGTCAGTGACTATAGTGGCCACGGAGTCGGGGATAAGACACCTGATAACATGCATGTGCACACAGACACACACACAGACACACACACATACACCTTTGCTTTTGAATTATTTTTTAAATGCTTTAAATACTTACTCACACAACAGAACACCATTCTCTAGAGAGGCTCGAAAATCCTTTGTTTCAAAATTCTTCTCTGTTACTGCCTGAAAGACAGATTTGGGGATTAATTTTCTCTTAATCAGGAATAATACACAAATCAAACTCAGTATCAGATTAATTAATAGGCATTCAAAGTCACACTTAAAGAATGTGCAGATATCACCAAAAGTTGTTCCACACAGGAAATTGTACATGCATTTCTACGTTACAAAGAGAGTGGTTAACCACTTTAGTATGAACAAATATAAACAGAAGAAACCACAGCAAGTGTTCTTTATAATACAACCATTTTATGCAGGATAAACAAAACTTAGAAGCTTTATTTCTAGTATATTTTCTATTTTTAAAAAGCCTAAAAGCAACCTACCCTACTAAGGGTAAATAAAACAAAATTAAGGTATAACCTTGAAATATCAGCTATACACACACATCATTAATTTCAATTTCACTCTGAAATTCCTCCAGTTTCATTACAAAGCTGTATAGCAGAGGGCAAGACTATCCTTAAACATCCTCATGAAATGTCCCTGATTTGGGTAAAGAGCTATTTACTGTAATATCCTAAGAAGAAAATCATTAAATCCTGATACTGACAGACAAAAGAGAGAGGGAATATGGTATATACTTTAAACAGACAAGGCCACACTTAGGGCTTTTATATATAAGCCCACAATGTTCTTAGTGAAAGTGATGAGAAAACGTCAGATGATTATCTTCCTCTGTCTTTTGAGGGTGAGTGGTTGGGAGGAAAGGGGATCCCACAGAGAGAACATTCAGTTGCTAAGTCATGTCTGACTCTTGAGACTCCATGGATGCAGCACGCCAGGCTTCCCTGTCCTTCGCTATCTCCTGGAGTTTGCTCAGATTCATGTTCATAGAGTCAGTGCTATCTAACCATCTCATCCTCTGCTGCCCCCTTTCCCTTTGCCTTCAATCTTTCCCAACATCAGGCTCTTTTCCCTGAGTCAGCTCTTGGCATCAGGTGATCAAAGCATTGGAGCTTCAGCATCAGTCTGTGCGTGCTAAGTCATTTCAGTAGTGCCCAACTCTTTGCAACCCTCTGGACTGCAGCCTGCCAGGCTCCTCTGTCCATGGGATTCTCAAGGCAAGAATACTGGAGTGTGTTGCCATTTCCTCCCCCAGGGGATCATTCTGACCCAGGGATCGAACCTAGGTCTCTTATGTCTGCTGCATTGGCAGGCAGGTTCTTTACCACTAGCGCCACCTGGGAAGCTCAGTATCAGTCCTTCCAATGAATACTCAGGGGTTGATTTCTTTGAGGATTGACTGGTTTGATGTCCTTGCAGTCCAAGGGACTCTCAAGAGTCTTCTTCAACACCACACTTCGAAGGCATCAATTCAAAAACACTGGGACAACAGTAGAAGAGAACATGGAAGTCATTCAGGGAAGGCTGCTCCAAGGACCTCCGAGGACGGGGACCCCTGCCAAGGGTGTTGGCAGATGCACCCCAGCAGCTGGGACAGCAGTGGCCCTACAGACGGACCCACCACCCACAAGCAGAGGCCTTGCTCTACCACCACTTCAGGAAGAAACCCAATCATCTTAAGCCCTCAGTGAACTATAAAGCTCCTGCTGTCCTTACTCACCACTGACAGCTTTACAGTCCACCTCCAGTCCCTGTATATCTTCTGTATCTTTTCCACAACACCCAGGAGTGCCATCGCTACTCATAACAATGGGTAACTGACAAAACAATGACTCTGTCTAGCATTAACGGTAGTTTCTGGTAGTTTCTCATAAACTGGTTCTACAAATAAGGACAGGAGCCTGGGTCAGAAGGTGATGCATTCAGCTGCAGGAAGTAGCAGATCCTTTCCTACAAAGGGCATTCTCTAAGAAGGGATTCATCACTGCATGAATTAAACATTTGCTGAGTGTCTCCGTTAGATGCATTTACCTGGATAGTGGGTAGAGACCTTAAAAAAATGCAAGGAGCTCAGAGCCACAGAAATAAAACACAGAGTTTAAAAGTGCATTAAAACATATCCAAATGGAATGGTATATTCCTTTAGGAGTAACCTCGAAAGTCTCATGGGTTATCCCAGCTAACCTGTGAGGCACAAACTCTTCTGAATTTTCAAAAAAGATCCAAAAACTCAAAGTGAGTACTGATCACAGCTAGTGAATCACAGTAACATCTCATTTATCTGGGAACTCCTGCGTGCGTGCTAAGTCGCTTCAGTCGTGTCCGACTCTTTGTGACCCTATAGATTATGGCCTGCCAGGCTCCTCTGTCCATGGGATTCTCCAGGCAAGAACACTGGAGTGGGTTGCCATACCCTCCTCCAGGGGATCTTCCTAACCCGGGGACCAAACCCACAGTCTTTTATATCTCCTGCATTAGCAGCTGGGTTCTTTACCACTAGCACCACCTGTGAAGCCCTGGGAACTCCTACCCAAAGCGAAAAAACATGAAAAAGTGCCAGGAATAACCAAAGCCAATGTCAAAGTCCATTCTTTCTAGTCAGTCACAAGAATGCCCCTCAGAGCTACAAACTGTTAATTATCCACCACTGAAACTATCTGTAGGTTATGTTCCTAAGTCAAGGTAGGTTAAAGGCAGTGAGGGAGAAGGAAAAAGGGCGCGCCCCACAGACACACAGAGAGCAGAGTGAGAGTCAGCAGCACTGGATGGGCTGGTCCAGAGGCAGTGTAGTGAGTGATGAAATGGAAAGAGAAAGGGCTCAAGCCAGACAAAAGCATATTCAAATCCCACTTTCATTCTCATGTAGCTGTGTGATCTTCAGCAAGCTGAATCACCTCCATGAACCCTAGTCTGCTCATCTGAAACTGGATAAATATCACCTATTTGTTACTAATGGCCAAGATGCTGTGCAATCAAGTACCTAAGGGTGGCTCACAGTGGTATATGCTTAACCTCATTACATGCATCAACCTTCGAGTAACACCCAGCAACACACTGCAATAATTAACCCTCAAAAGAATACCTCTGTACTGTACAGACAACACTGAGTTAGATTCAGAATAGTCAAAGTAGAAACAATAGAATACATAGAGATATTCAGAAAACCCAACCATCAGAGCGGTAAGTTTCTCCAAAAAGACAACAGAAAGGCAAAATCATAGTATGCAGCAGATTTAAGAGCATCTCCCTCCATGTCAAAACTTTTCTACATGCACATGTGCAGGCACGCTCAATTAAGTCAGACTCTTCACCACCCCTGGACAATAGTCCACCAGGCTCCTCTGTCTATGGAATTTTCCAGGCAAGAATACTGGAGTGGGTTGCAATTTCCTACTTCAGGGGATCTTCCCAACCCAGGGATTGAAACCATGTTTCTTTCGTTTTCTGCATTCTGCAGGTGGGATTTTTACCACTGTCCCACTCCAGAAGCCCACTCATTTATAGATACTTAATCAAAATCTAAATAATGATCTAAAACCTGATTCAATTTATACTATATTTACAAAACTAAACAGATTCTTAAAAGTTTATATTTTGAGGACATGGGAATTTGGCATGTTCTATACACTACTGAACATATATAAAATGACACTACTATTCTAGAAGGCAATATATGAAATGTATCTGACATCTTAAACATGGCTACTTTGCGGCACACTATGTGCAGATCTAGGAATTTATACTAAGACAGGTAAGGACAGGACAAGAACTCAGAGACATCTGCAGAACTGCTTCACTGCATTTTGCGTAAAAGCAACAACTAAAAACACGCTGAATGCTCAATAAAAAGAAACTGGATAAACTGTAATATAACCAAAAACTGCATGAAGCTTAAACTCATGTCAGAAAAGTATATTTATCACTTGTAAAGAATACTTAACTCATAAAACAAAACTGCATGAAGCTTAAACTCATGTCAGAAAAGTATATTTATCACTTATAAAGAATACTGAACATTAATTATAAGGCAATTTGTGAAAAAGTACAGAGTATGATCCCAATTTCTATAATTCTATGCATTATGTAAATATGCATATATAAATATGTGTACATTATATAAATACAGAATAGAAATATTAACAGCAATGATTTTTAAGTTACAGAATTATAGCTAATTATAGTATTTTCTTTTGCTTCTGTATATATGACCAACCTAGATAGCATATTGAAAAGCAGAGACTTTACTTTACCAACAAAGGTCCTTTTAGTCAAGGCTATGGTTTTTCCAGTCCTGCTTATTTAACTTATATGCAGAGTACATCATGAGAAACGCTGGACTGGAAGAAACACAAGCTGGAATCAAGACTGCCCGGAGAAATAT